>DF240386.1:118853-244046 GCA_000507305.1 Breviolum minutum Mf 1.05b.01
CACCACCACCACCACCACCACCACCACCACCACCACCACCACCACCACCACCATGGAGAATCATCATGGTACCATTAATTAAACCACCATGGAAAAACCATGGTAAATCATCACCCTTTTGAAGCACCACCATTTGGGAGTCCATATCTTTTTGGGATTAAACGGTCGTTTTCGAAACGCAGAATGTTTCCAAGGAATTGTAGGCAATGTGCCACATGAAGCGTTGGAGCTTTGGCGACAGAGCCAAGAATACAAGGATTTCATGCTGGAGGCACCGTCTGCGGACCGAGTCTTCCGAACCACCGAGTCCCAACACAAATTATCCCTCCTTGGATGTCCCAGGAAGTCAGTAAATGGTTAGCAAATGGGCGATAACCTACTTATATGATCTTATATAATGATTTATATTTCCAACAAAAATTACCCGTTACCTTGAAACTAGCAGACAAAAATAGCACCTGAAAATGGATGGTTGGAATACGATCCTTTCCTTTTAGGCCTATTTTCAGGCACCAACTGTAAGTTTTAGGGAGTGTATCCCTGGCTGTTTGGGCACAGCGACGGTTAGTTTTCTTTGTTTTTTTGGTGGGTGTCAAGGCTGGATTTGTGCTTGTTGGGAACAAGCAATTTTAGGTGTCAATAAAGCAAAACATCCCAAGTTTTTTTTATTGAAATTGACAACATAGATTGAGTTTTTTTGAGATGTCCCGCAGGTTTTTGTTGAAGGGAAGTTTTCTTCTCCTGGAAATGTTGGAAATCTGCAGACTTTGCAACTGAAAGATATCTCGGACACAGAACGAGTACCTCATCACGATTACAAACGCTTCAGGCCGGCTATCCTGGATCATTACTGTGACATTCGTAGGCGGTGCAATCCAGGCAGTCCATGATGATGTGAATACACCAACAGGTGGCCTTCAGGAAGATGCTGTTGTGGTTGCAGCGGCGTCTGCTGTTGAGATCCAAGAACCGGCGGATGAAGATGATGAAAAGGCAAAGTTAGGTGATCAGACCTGCAAGAAGCCTAGCAAAGGTGGAGAAGTACGAGGAATGAGTTCTTGGTGGCGGCCAGCCAATCTCACCATGTTTGGGGGCACATGTATAGTAAATCTGACAAAATTTGGCCTTAGTGCATTGTTTGGGTTGGTAATCCAATGACCCCTGCATATGTCAAGAGTATTGCCGTGGATATGGGCAATCATCCCTTTTTTCATGCTACAAGCTTACAAACTTTTGAGTTTTATTGTTTGCATTGCGGTTCAGGCAGTTCAATACTTGGAGGATCATCCCATTTAGGAAGTAGTTAGGATCACCCCCATGTATAAACCATAACAAGGCCATTTGGAACCCCAGTTAGGGACTTGTATACTAACCATGGTTGCTAACTACTTACTATATGGGATCCTCGTAAGAATTGCCAGACAAAATTCAACTTGAGCATGTTGATCTAGATGATTTCACATACTTTTTGTTTTCAGCCCTATTTGTGGAAGATGAAGCCATTTTGATTATACAATTTTTCAATTGAGTAGGTCAACCACCAGCCAACTGGCGTAACTGGGGGCCCATAACTCCTGCATGACGGTTATAGGCCATCCCATGGTCGAAACTCGTTGCAATTTCAAGGCTGCGGTGCAAGCCAATCCCGTCTTGCGGACGGAGATCGTTGCTGGGATCTTCTTAGACGGGGAGATCTGAGGGTGATGGTTGATGTTTGGTTGTAAATACCCTATTTACACCCCAGAAATCTAACATAGATACCAACAATTCTCATTTTTAAAGGGAGTTACCGTTTGGGCGATGGTTCTGGTCAAATTTCATCGCGACCTCACACGACCGATTGGCACCCAAAAGGTAGCGTTTTGGGAAGGGAAACAGGATTTTTTTCTATTTCAGGGAAATCTAGGTTGGTGAAATGATATGATTTGGGCAGAATGGTTGATGTCTAGCTATACCCTCTGGTAAAACTAACATGGCTGGAAAATGGACCCGGATTGAAGATGTATTTCAATTTGAAAACGGTGATATTCCAGCAAGCTATGTTAGTTTAGTGGAGGCTAACCCTATTTAGGGGACTTATAAGCACCTTACAGTGCTTAGTTATAGTTATAGTTGAACTTATAACTTGCGGGGGTGGTTTTAGGCCAATAATCTGTTAGAGACATTCAGATTTTATTCCATGGGAACCCAAAACCATGAAATTTGAAGGTTTTACACCCCCAATATATGGGTTATAACCCCTAAAAATGAAGGTTTTGGGTTCCCATGGTTTATACTGAATGAATGTTTGTTTTGGTTCCTCTTGTTTCGTTTGTTTTTTTTCCGCAACTGCCATGAAGTGATCCATGATCCGTCAGGAAGCAGGCATGGATGAAAGCTATTTTCGATGGAGTCAGAGCCTAGGTTGCAATAGCGTGGCTTCTGGAAAAAGATGGCATGGACTAGGTATCATATAACACCCATAGAACTCCCGAAACCAAGGCTCTATAGTTATATTGAGTTATTTGTATAGATTATATTGACATTCCCATGTATAATTTGTTCTCTTCAATTGTGTATGCATACATTACATGTCTACATTGTATTTGTGGTATTAATCAATATTGATACATATTTAAATCATGTGTATTGATATCCTGAAGTTAATTTAGATGCCACGGTTTCAGATTGCTTCTGATCGCACATCTCAGGTTCCAGATTTCCACACACCAAACAATCAACTAACATTGTAACATAGCCCTTGAAAAATGATGGTTGGAAGATGAAATTTATTTTGGGGATGGTCCCTTTTAGGGGGCTATGCTAAAGCTCAGAGGCGTACTCTTCCGCTGCGAACATACAACAGATATTCCACCAAACTGTTGTTCCATGGTGTTGTTTTTGTGGTGCAGTGCATGCAGAAAAGGATACCGTCTCTTCAAGTCTTTTTCGAACAGTTGCTACAAAATGAGTTGCTGGCAGCGGCAACAAAAACCATACTAACCATGCACAAACCAAGAGGTCATTTGATCTTCCAACCATCATTCTTCAGGAGCGGATGTTGATTTTAGGGAGGGTAATCTTCTCAAAAAAAACTGCCGAAAAGTGGTCTGAAGTGATTTCCTGTGATCACTCCAGAAAAAAAAACGCATGTGTTGCCAGGGAAGGTCCTGGACATGGACTTCAACAAGAGTTTTGGGAGACAGGTGTCTTGGTTTCAGCGCTGCACATCTTCATGTTGAACGCAGTCATTTTGTTTATTTTTCTTATCGTTTCAAGATGTTCTCGGAGGTGCGCGGTTGCTTAAGACGGGGGGAAATCCACGGCGAAAATGGTGAGCATCAGAGGGTGGGGTTGGTTTCCTCTGTGCAAAGCAAGAAAAATGCGAGATCTGAAGTTTTCTTTTTAGTGCCGAAAACTAAAACGCAGGCAAAACGTCACCACATACTTGCGCCATATAAAATCTCGTCTATCGGCTGAAAGGAATTTGAGATTTATAAGGCAGTTTGATCCTTGGATGCATTTATCCCTGCATCCGGATTGGCCCATATGGATCATAATCGACTCATTTCATGTAGTAAGACATCCATGGAAGATCAGCATAGCCATTGCGTACAATCCACCTTGGCATTCAAAGACCAAAGAAATATGTTCTAAAACCAAACTCCAAGAATATGCAAGAAGATCTCAAAGTTGAAGAAGATTTTTTAGAGCCAAGATGCTCCTTCCTGGCGAGATGAGCTTGTTCACGTTTCTCACTCTTGGCATTGTGCCATGCACCGCTGTAAACCTGAGCATGAATATGGAGATGTGATGTGCCGATATTTTCAAAGTTGTTCATTGATTTTTTCTGAGGTTTCAAATTCTTTTCTTTATCAATTGTAGTCTTTTGACCAAGACACTGAATGCATCAGTTTTTGCAGCTTCTTCTTCTCTGCCTTCTGTTCATCTGTCAACTGTGGCCCCCTGGGGCGTTTGGGATTCACATCCGCAGGTTTGTTTGCAGATTTGTCCTGTTTCTGCTTCTTTGTTTGCAGTTGCTTTCGCTTGCTGTTTGCACTAGCCTTCGGTGCACGTGGACGAGCTTTTACCTTCGCCTTTGCTTTCGCCTTTGTTGCCTTTGACTTTGCCTTCGCTTTCGCCGATGGCCTTTTTTTTGCTGCCGCCTTTGCATTTGCCTTTGTTCTTTTTCTTGGTGTGCCTTTTGCCTTTGCCTCCACTTTGGCCGTAGGATCCTCATGTCCCTTGAAAGGGTTCTCAGGGCCATTCATGATCGCCATCATGGAACTCAATTGCAGGCCAAGGTTTTGTGAAGTAACTGGAGTAGCCAACACTTGTTCAAGAGACATTTTTTCAGGGCCAGCCCCCTCATATGGGACAATTGCTAACTCCGAAGGATCCGGCACCTTTGAAGGTTCCGGCATCTCTGCAGGTTCCGCCATCTTTGCAGGTTCCGGCATCTTTGAAGGTTCCGGCGTCTTTGAAGGTTCCGCAACCTCTGAAGCATCCTGATGCAAGACTAAGACTCGATCACAGAAGCATTGAAGATCGTCCAAGGTGGTTTGAAGTTGAGCAATTGTAAGGTCCAAGAGGTCCCATGTCACATAACATCCATTGGGGCAAGCGGAAGAAGAAGTTCTTGCATTGTTGTTTTCCCCAAGAATCAAAGTTTCAGCATCAACCTTCAGGGAAGTGATTGAACCACACAATGGTTTTACCTTAGAATTAAAAGGTCTGCAAGAAAACAAATGGCCTCATCATGGATTTCGTAGCCATCGAAGCCATCATGTTTAGCTGGCGTTTCATCATCCATTTCTGTAGCCTGAGCGAAATGCAGCGACCACATCATTCTTTTAGACTTTAGAATAAATAGTTGTTCCTGGTGTACAGCTATGAGATGGTCAGACTGTTTTGATTGTTTGGTTTCAGATTTTCTCACTTGTTCTGAATTCAATGTTTTTGATTCGGATGTCAAACCAAAGCGACTGCAACCTCAGGAAATTGAGCATGGGAAGCTTTCTGAGGATCTTCCAGGCCAGCTACCTGAGCAATTGGGACGTGGGGGGGTTGTTCAAAGGACATTCTTTACTCAATTCAAAATTCAAACAATGATTCAAAAGATATCTTAGCACAAATATCGAACAAGGCACGCTACTCTTGGATTCAGGCGATGGTGTCATTCCCAATTGATTATCCGGCAAAAGCTTACCCGCTGGATACCTCTCATCAAAGTTCCTTATCGGTCAGGTTTTTGGGCGCTAAGCCAAAATGTCTTACTCCAAAAGAAGTAAAACATACAAGTCATATTTCACCAAGAAACTGTCGGGCAAGATCAAAAAAAGCTGGTGGTTCACCATTGTCCTGTAGGCTGAATGGAACCCATGGGTCTGTTCTGTTTTGAAAATGCATATTTCTTACCCGCAAAAAAAGGTTCCACCCTGGTCCTGTGCCAAGTCAGTTTTCCTTGATGGTTTCTTCTGGGTGGAACCGGAACGTGTCGAAGGTCTTTTTTTCACAGAAGGCGCACGAAGATCTTGTGGGATCTCCTGTTCACTCCCTTCAGCTTCACCCGCATCACCATCAAACTCATCATCATCATCATGACCCAAGGGCTGATGAGAGGGGTCAGGGGCCTCTTCATCATCATCATCTTCATCATCTTTAGACTTCTTAGATCTTTTTGATGGCCTCTTCATCACGGTATCGCCTTTTCCATCTTTTTCTTTTTTGTCTTTTTTGGCTTTATCCGCCTTGGTTTCAGTAGAAGAATCTTCACCGCCAACACGACCAGGAAGAGCATGATGACTTACTCCTGCAACATTCCATGACCAAAAAACCCGAATCTTGTTTTTGGAATAAAACCCAAATTCCAACCTGATGACGACGCCGCCGCAGCAGCAGGCATTCCAGCTTTGGCCGCAGAAGTTGGAGGAGCTGCTGACGGGATGCGTGGTGGCGTTGTTGTGGAACGATTGCTCGATGCAAGAAGCTGCTGCATATTGAAAGCCTTAGTGAAAATCATGCAGGCCATTTGAAATAAGATCCCCTACTAAAAGCAAAATAACACGATGTCGAGAGGAAAAAGAATACTAAAAAGCCAAATGGCGGGGGGTCGAAAGCTACAAGTTAACGGAACTTCTTGTACACTATCTTCATCATCAGATTGGCGTGCAGCCATAGTGATCGCCCGCACTCCCACTCGCACCCAGGCTAAATACTAGGAACGAGTAAACTCAAAAACCCTGCGGTTGATACAGCATAGGGAGGGATATTGTCTCAGAAGGGATGATGCCATGAGATTTTTTTCACTGAAATTCAATGACTACAGAAAATTCACATCATCTATGAGTGTGAGATGGCAATGTTGTGCATGTGCTTTTTTTGACTTCGAAATTCAATGGACCGTTGTCAGGCCCCACATCGGTTGCCATGTCACTACGCGCTGGAAATGAAGGACCATTAGTTGAAACAATTTGAATAAGATCATTAAAAACGATTTCAATCTTCAAATCAGTCACCCCTAAGGACCAGTAGAAATCCAACATAACTTCTTCACCCCTCACCACCCAGCGCAAAACCTACTACACTCAATGAGTCAAAGAGTGCACCCTGGCGAAAAGCTGGTTTGCCCGGCCCTGTGATAAGTATATTTTTTAAATCATATTCTGAAACAAAAGAAGAATCTTGAAGAACAATTTGGTAAATACATCATCCACAGGGTTCCAAAATTGTTTACCTTCAGATCTATATGGGTATGGCCAGCTCCTTTACATCAAACGCACCGTGCTATCATTCACATCCAAGGCTTGCTTCAAGCAAAGCGTAGGACGGATAGGTGTAAGAATCTTCGTTCCATTGCCAGCACTTGCATCCAACCTGCAAAGTGTTAAACCGATACCATTTAGAAAATCTTGATTTGGGCAATCTAAGACTAACAATGATGCCATCATTTTGGAAAGAAAACAACATAAAACAATAACAATTTTTGTGTGACTGAAAGAGCTAGCCTGCATCTCCAAACAATAGAGAGTGTGTCCGCACAGGTCTTCAACTTGGTGATGGACATCCACGAGCCAAAGTTTTTGCTCGTCATTTGAGGCCCACCTCCTTTCTTGGTCTTGGCTTTCTTTGGCTTGGGTTCGGTGGAGGGCTCGTCCAGCACAAAAACCAAAGGTTTGGTGGCCTTCCATTCTCCTTCTTGAATTTGGTGATGGGACAATTCCACCTTTACCTGCAGTTCGATTGACAGAATTCTTGATAATGTCCAAAAGTGTGTTCTTAAAAAAGGGTGGCAAATTTTACTGCATCTCTTGAACATTATTATGAATTCTATCAATCCTATTTGCTTATGGAAGATGGTGTCATGAGGGGATAAACGACACCCAGAAGGTGCGATTGATTCAGTCCATCATTGTTCAACTTGGTCAAACATTTCCAGCCATAGTTTTGTTAATCTTGATGCCTCAAACACCACCTTTCAATAGCCCGAAATGGCAGCAAATTCTGATTTGTAACTTTTTACGGGCACCTAAGTAACAATGATTACAGTAACTATTTGCCATCATTTCCTCCAAACCCGTTTTAGTTCAATCCCATCCAATTAGAATTTTTCGGCGGTATCAACTTCTACTTGAGTAAGATGGATCTCCACAATCTTTGAACAAAAGTTAACGAACCATCATGGTTTCAATAATTCCAATTTGGTTTCATGTGAAAACAATATGAAAATCAAACCAGACACCGATCAAAAAAATCTTTTGGATCACTTTCACATCCAAGTAACTTCTCCAAGATCTTGCAAGTCACTGAGTAGGCTTTGCACGGTCACTGGCACATCCAAGTTTTCCAATTTTGAGAGATGTTCCGAGATATTTTTTTTCTCCAAGATCACCATTGAAGAGGGCACCAAAGTGAATGACATCCAGCGACCTTCGGCGTTCGTCATGACCTCTTGCGCTTCCTGAATGGAAGAATCAAGATATCATGAAAAGGAATATCTACATCATTCTACATCTATAGGGCAGGGTTGGGGGGCACATCCCAACAACCTAAACCATGATGAAGGTATTTAAGGTGTTTGCAGGGAAACATGAAAACCCCAAGAGCCCAACCCCATCCAGCGTTTGCACATTTATAACAAAGACACTTGGCCATCTCGCCACTCACCACCACCGAACGCAAACCTGGGACAGGCTGAGCTACAGCAAGAGTTGAAGGTGGACTCAGCAATGGGAGGGGTCAGGGAAACTATGGAAAACTCATTGCCAGACTGATTGAGCAATGAAAAAATCAGATCTTAGGAAGATAGAACTTTTATGAACTTATTATGTTTTGTTCATTGTTCATTTACATGACTGATAGATGAGTTCTTGGATTTTGACCTAGGCACAGTTCTCTTCCTTCAAAAAGCTGGGTCCTTCCACGGGAACAAGCAAATAAGTGTTCACCATCTTCGCCACCAAGGAGTAGATCGAAAGAGTTGTTGACATTGAATTTCTTCCTTGGCTCACACTCGCCACAAAAAACAACTGTGTTACTATTTCAATGTCATCCATGAAAAATCTGAAATTTGAAGGATCCCCTACTTGGAACATGTTTACGTTTGAAGGGAACAACTGAAATTTTGTAGTGTTGCCAACAAGCACTCAAACTTGGATGTTTTTGGGGTTTTCCGGAGATGCCATTTAAAAACCCATCTTTGATTTCAATCAGATATCCCGTTTGTTTCATGGAAATCAAGAAAACAACAGGAACAATCAAGTCTCAGATTTGGAAGTTTGGAGACATCTTCCTCCTTGCAGGCTTCCAATTTGATCCTCTTTGATGGAGCTTCTTCGGGTTCCGCTTCTCCAGCATCCGTCCTGCATTCAACGGTTTTTTTTTAAAAATGCAGAGGATTGCTTGGGTTTTTATCGGTTTTTTTCTTTTGCGGATCAAGGATGACAAGGTCAATGAAACCTGTTTGAAGATTTTTGTAAAGCATGTTGGGGGCTCCTGTCTTGAATCCAAAACAACCCACCATCAGATTCAGGGTTGTACTCCGCGTTGTGGTCATCGATAATCTTTTTGGCCCTTTCCCCAGTCGAGTCCGTCTCCAACCACTTCTTCGCGAACGTCTCGAGTACAAGTAGTCGATCATGCTGTTGAGCTGATACCCTATAAGACTTGGATCTTTCGGTCACGTTGTTTGTCTTCAGGGCAGCAATGACCGGACTGAAGTCTGGGAATCCTGGTAGGTTCAAAGATCCCGACCTGCATTGATCATACACAGTGTTCCCACAACGTGTAAGCATCTCTTGACCACTGTGGTCTAGGCACAATGCAGCACAAACTGTTGATTTCCCCTGGGATATCTCCTGGCATTCAAACAGTCAACATAGACTGCCCAACTAAAGTGACATCAAAGAGTGCCCAACTATCCCACCAACTAAAAGTTGTGATCAAAGATTGGTCTAATTATTATTTAGATTGTTGTTGTCGTCGTCCTTGTTGGTGAAATGCTGTTGGACTCTTGTTGGTGTTGTTGTTGTTGTCGTTGGTGGTGTTGTTGTTGTTGTTCTTGTTGTCGTTGACCTGTTGTTCTTCTTGTTGTGCTGGTGGTGGTGCTTGCTGTGGGTGTTGTTGTTGTTGCTGCTGATCGTGGCTGTTGATCGTTGCTGTGGTTGCTTGATGTTAGTTGGGAATCTTGTTTGGTTGCTGTCTTTGATGTTTCTTTGACATTGTCTGTGCTGTTACTATGACTGCTACGATGCAAGTATCATTCAAGTTCCATTGCCTCTGTTGTTGTTGTTGTTGTTGGTGGTGGTGGTGGTGGTGGTTGTTGCTGTTGTTGTTGCTGTTGTTGGTCTTGCTGGTTCTGTGGTGTCTGTCCATTGTGGGTGAATCTTGATTATGTGGCTGGTTTGCATTGGCTTTCGGATTTCAGATTTAAGGTGAGCCAACTCAAGACCCTACCAAAGAATACTAAAGTCGCAGGTTTATCCCAAAGTCCCAAGAAAATATTGTTTGATTTTTCCTCCAAAGGTACTGCAACAAAGAAAGATGTAGGAAGTCGAGCTGAATCGTTTTTTAACGTAGATTACTATACCATCAGTTTCAACTTCAATCAGTCCTCAACAGTGGAAAGAGCGACAAAGCCATCATTGCCATGCATGTCAATGAGAATCTTGCTCGAGACAGTGCTGACATTGAAGGCTGCCAGGGTTTTCTGCACGAAGTCTGTGCCTCCTGCAACCTGGGTTATCAGTTCAATCTAGCCACCCCTCTTGAATCAAACAAAGATCATTTTTTAATTTCAGAAATGGTGCCAGACTTACTTATTATCCATTGTGTACTATATTTGGGTTGTCGATCTAGCCACCCTCCAGAGTCAAACAGATGGACAAAATAAAAAAGAGGTTGATTCAGGAATCCATTTCGGAAATTGGAAACTTACTTCATACATTTGGGATATAGGCGAGGCTCCTGTCGCAATTCTTGCACGTCAGTAAAAGCTCGCCCCAAATGAGGCAATGGATTTGGCCGATTTGGGCTTCCCTGAGAAGATTCCAGAGGCAAACAAAGCGTGGTGGGCGAAGTTGGAAGATATTGAAACAACATGACTTTTTTGGGATGGAATCTGGAAGCTCTTGAAACAACATTACTTTGAAATCTGGAAGATCTTGAAACATCATTGTCATGTTTTTTTGAGGTTTGGAGGGTAAGACATCAAATTTGCCATTTGCATACTAGATACCGTCGCTTCGGGTTTCACCATGGCATTGCGGGGCAACATAGATATGCCATGCACCACGCCAGTCTTGTAAGCTTTGGAGGCCCTGTAGATGTTTCTGGAATTGTTGGCGATAATGCACATTCCCTGCAACGCCCCCTGACGCTTTCCATAAACACTGTCCTTATTCAAAGAGACCATGGCAAAGTCAAGATCATTACCATGTTCTCCATTCACATGATATTATACTTGGACGAGGGACAGGCTCAAAAACGAAGGTGAGGGGGCGCACTTTCAGATTTCTCGAAGGGAGGGCAAACTCAGTCCTGGGCATCATGGTTTCTAGAGAAACAATTTAGTGACCTGGGCACTGCAAATAGTTTGCAAGTTAAAATCAGAAACGCTTTGAATGCAAGAAACACTAGTTTTCTTAATTGCCAAGACTCTCCAAATTGTACCTGGCTTTGCGAACCAGTTCGTCGGCATCGTTGTTTTTTCCTTTGGATTCATCGCCCGACTCATTGTCATCAGAGCCATCATGATCTTTTGTTTTCACCCTGCTCTTCGAATCCTCAGCATCATCCTCGTCCTCCTCTTTTTTGGCCGCAGGCCCTGAAGATTTCCTACGATGGGGAGATGAGGACCAGCCGAAGGACAAGCTGGGAAAGTGAGGACCACCTGTTGGAAAAAGTACTAACAATCATCGATGATCATTATTTTTTTTCAAAGCCAGATTCATTACCAATTGCAAGTTTCGTTTCGAAACGGAAATCATTTGGCTGGAAACAAAAAAATAAGTTCCCTTGGTGAGCTCCTGTTTTCTTGTCCAGCTCTATTTGGGTGAACGACGAAGCAAATGCCGTTCACCGGCCAGTCAGAC
The DNA here is from genome assembly GCA_000507305.1 of Breviolum minutum Mf 1.05b.01. NCBI lineage: Eukaryota > Dinophyceae > Suessiales > Symbiodiniaceae > Breviolum > Breviolum minutum. Next base: position 130,424 of record DF240386.1, read on the forward strand.
AGTACATTGGACACATAGTTGATGATGAAGCTTTGCTTCAATGCACCCACCACCCCAAGCGCCGGCATGTTGAGAAAGAGAACCACTGTATGATCGTCCAAGTTGTTCCCCATTTCATTGGCCATATCCCGAATCCAGCTTCGGCTTGCCGGCATAAGGGTTGACTCAGCTTCGGTCGTTTTCCCCACAAAGACTTTCACATTGTGCTCAAGAAAGGTGGCCACTGTAGTCCAAGCTCGCTGGTGACAATCCTGGTGGTAATAAGTTGTTTGCTTTGGTAGGCTTTTTCTCGAAGGTTCATTGTAACAGCGCCGCAGTGACAAGCAATTTATTGGGGACCGCGATTGTTTGTTTCCAAAATATCTTTGTCCGTTTTCAATCGCAAGTACGTTAAAATCCGTTAAAACCGTAACCCCCCAAGTAACTCCTCCAGTTGGGCAACCAACTTGGTTCTCTTTCGTTCGCTCTCTTTCTCCAACCTTAAGTTTCCGCTTAATGCTCGGTTACACAGTGGGGTTAAAAGTCACATACCAACTTTCAAAGAAAAGAATCACACCCCAGACAAACAAAAGGCTAAGGTGTAACAAGGAAAATGGAAAAACATATTCCTGATAGAAGTTGATGCCAAGAGACAAGATGCGTTCAGAAGAAAACTGAGCCTGGTCTGCCCGCAATTCTTCTACCCACGCCAAGAATCCTGCTTCCATCGCCCGATTCAATGCGTTTCGAGAACGATCCTGATGTGCATTGACATACTCATCCATGGTTCGCCCTCGTGCCTTAGTAATTTACAACGGCTGGAAAAATCCATAGTAGATATACGCGATTTTTGAACCGCTGTATTCGCATTAATTCGTTGAGCCTTCCAAGAGTTGCGAGTCAAATCAAACCAAATCAAATTCATTGTTTTCAAAAGTTGTACGGCTCTAGGGCCAGGGATGTTTGATGATGGCCTTAACCTTGTTATGTCATTGTGAAATGGAGCGATGCAATTTTTTAGAGACCAAACGGCAACCAAAAAGAAACATATGGCACGGTGCAATCAAACCTGTTGCAACCCCCAAACCCAAAAAACACAAATTGTATCTATCAAATTGTGGGGTATTCAATTTTACAACATACCATCATCATCATAGAAACTTAAGTTGTTGCACCAAACGTCACAACCTTACATCAACCAACCAAAAGCTAGGCTCCACTAAAGATGCAGCAAGAAACTTCAAGCACAAATGGGATGCGGTTCCAATCGAACTCTTCAGCACTTTTCATCACTGTTCCCAAGTCAATATCCAAGTGCCTTATGATGAAAAAGCAAATTTTTGGGAGCGATCCCAAATCTCAGAAAAACCAATCACATTTTCCTTCTAGATTTGTCCAAGCCCAAGTGACGCAGTTTCCAGAAACCCAATCACAATTCCACGACTAATCCACATTTGCATCACTTTATGGGGGGGGAAAAAAAATAAAAGAAAATGATGGTTCTCCCCATACCCCCCAAATTTGCGACGGGGTTTCCAGAAACCCAATCATCCTGTGAAGATATTTTCTTATCCCTGGAAAATCATTCGTTTCCAACCCGCCAAATTTTGCCAAAAAAAATCTATTTTCATTTGGCTAGAGGTGACGGGTTTTTTGGGAACCCCATGATTCGCAGCCAAATGCATTTGGCGACCATTGATCCCCAGCCAAATGCATTTGGCGACCATTGATCCCCAGCCAAATGCATTTGGCGACCCTTGGCTAGAAAGTGACCCATTCATGAACAACTCATCGTGTTTCTCCATCACATCGCCGGTAAAAGCCGCCTCCATTTGCGGTCGCAACCAGCACCAGCAGCACACCACATCATGCAAATGGACGTGCTGCTCTTCGCTCAATTGGCTCATTTTCTGGGGGCAAGTGAAAAACAAAGTTTCAAATTTCAAACACATTTTGGTAACATCATGCTGGTGATGTGAGAACATGATGGAGATTTAAACTTAAATAAAGCGATTTGATGATGATTGAATACAATGATGTCACAAGAAAAATTTGCAATGACAATTGATGCAATGGACGATGTTGAAAACAGAAACCAATTCCTAGTCGAATAATGTTAGTTGAGAAAAACATATGAACCCACCATCCCATAACAATGTCCTTCAGCTTCGTAGTGCTATCCTTTGGAGCTTTCTTTGCAAAGTCCTCAAAAGGGTGGTATGCACTCAAGTCAAACTACAAGTCATTGAAAGAGCAATGATAAAGCAAAAAAACAACAATGATATTACTTGAAGTTGGAACCAGGAACATTCATAGCCCTTTCAAAGTACATCAAAGCAGTCGACGGAGCGGTGGTCAAGATAGCTTTGAACTGCGGCTTGTCCCGAAAACGATCAGCTTCCCTACGCGAGCTACTCCCTGGAACCCAATAGTCCAATGCAAGAATCTCGTGCGACAGTCCTGCCAGGGCTCAACAAGTTAGACCTTGTCTTCAAGATTCAAAACCTTAACCACCAAAGCATACAAAACCTGATCACAAAACAAAAAACTTAGCGCACAACACATCATACGATACAACAAAAATATTCCAAACCCCTAAACATTTGAGTCCAGGTCCTGAGTCCACATGACGGTACGAGTCATAGTGGCTATGAAGTAGTGTCAGTAGCTCTTTTGGACTCCTCATCCTGCGTGTAATTTTGCGATAAAAGTCAAATCTAAAATAGCAGCTCCAGATGCTTTAAAAAAACAAACTCTCAAAATCTAAATAAGGATAGTAATAGTCAAGCAACAAATTGTAGACCAATGAACGCCGAGAGGAATCGATCCGGTGTCGTTTAACTGACACCATGCGATTGTATTCGGCGATGCATCTCCCCAGCACATCCTTGAGTGGAGCCTTGCTACCATTTCGGGCGCTTTTGCGTTCAGCTTCCACAGCTTGCTGCAAAAGTGCCACCAAGTCAATGGGAGAGGGCGCAATCTTCTCTGCTGTAACATATCCAAGTTCTAAGTCAAATGATGGGATAATAAACGAATTTAAACAATGATTCAGATTCAATAACTAATCAACATAACCCGTTTGGAAATTGGCCTCTCTTTTCCATAATTAGTGTGCGGAAATAAGCCTCTTATTTCCGCTTTATTCGTCACTGCAAACAGACCCTTCAAAAAGATACAAACTGTAACTGTACGCTCACAAGAATCTCAGGCTGTGAAGAAAATGGTCCCGTGGATTGCTAAAGTGCTGGTACGAGCACCGAATAGAGCTGAAAGACTTCAGGATCATATTGAGCTTGGGGTCCTTCAAATCACTCTCCCCAATCTCCAACTCCGAGCAAAATGAAAGGATGCCCAGCATGATAAGCACTTTGGTCTGCCCATCGACAAAATCGACTGTGCCCGGTTTCAGCACCCGTAGCCCTTCGCCGTGATCAAACTTAACCTCCACACATCCAAGTGATGGTTTGTAGCCGTTCATCAAGAATTCGCCAAAGTGAGCAGCAATCTGCTGGTTGGAGGGATAGTCTGCAGGGACAACTGTCAGAAACAAAGACGTTGGATAATTAAGATTGAATGAAATTGAATTTCTCCATCCATGATCCCTAAGTATGTAGATGATTTTCAAACAATATTTTTTCAAACGATATTTTCCAAGTGCCCCACATCCGTTCTTCCCGGAGGGTCTGAAGTTGAAGTGGTGCAGGCCAAGATAAAACTCATCCATGCTGTCCATCGGAATCAAGCCCAAATGATGATTCTTAGATGGAACCTCGAACCTGTTGGTCACATAGAAATGGATCACCTCCAAGGTGTGTTTGCTTGGTGACAACCCCATGCAAACAGTATAATCGAACCATAACCAAAGACTTACTAATTGAAAAATGTGGTTTCGCCTCTTCAAGTTTTTCAACCTCGGGGTACAGCTCGTTCAGGTGGTCACCCAGGTTCTTGGAAGCAATCACCTCAGAAACAATTTGTACTTACAAGTGCCCAAAACCAATCAAGATGAAACCCAATTTGATTTGCCCTTGACATAAACTTGACATACAAAAATTCAATTCAAAGCCAGGTTCAAGTCACTGTTTCGAAATAAGCTTGCAATTGGCTCACAACATCATTGCTCCCTGCTTCCGGGGGAGTCCCAGGGTTCGCCATTGCCCCAACAACAAGAGCTCACCGTACCTATCCCTGGATCACACAAAAACACCTTGAGGGTCAAAGGTCAGAAGATTTGTTCTTCAATTTGTAAATTCTGAAGAAACACATTGAAACTGGAAAACTCAGAATGAAGAGATTGGTTCCTTTGACTCAGAATGAAGAGAGTGTCTCTCACACCGACATATTTTTTGAACTGCCCTCATCGGTTCAGAATTGCTCACGGTGAAACGCCACTTCTAAGTTGTGTGGTCGAAGTGGATGTGGGCGAGCCCCCAATTGAAAATCATGTATCGAAGGCCCAGCATCAGCAACATTCTTCAAGAAAGTAAGCTGGGGATAGGCTTCCTGATGGGCAGGATCACGATTGAGAAGCTGCTCATACCATTGGATTGCACGCCTCATTTGTGGAAAGTCTCGGCGAAAAGCTGAAGCAAGTTTGCGAATCTCCTCCTGTCTTTCAGCTTCAAATTGACGAACCTGCACCAACCGAGTGTTGTTCGCTGCACCCAAGAAGCGTCGCGACTGTGGCTCCAAAGCAGCCGGCCAAACCAACAACGGGTCTTGACTCAGACCACTTGAACACATCTGAGATTTTACAAGGCAGAACACATCATCCCCTGCAGTGTTTGGATCTCGCATGTTTCGAGGCATGCGTTCTGACAGGTGGAGTCCACTGCCTCCTCCAGGCAATCCTGGGGGTTCAAATCTATATCAAACAAAAACAAAAAAATCAAAGAAGGAATCATGCTGGAGATCAAAGTCCTAGTTACTTCAAACATCACACAGTTATGAAGTTTGTGGTTTCAATTGCTTGCTGGGAAGAAGTGGCAACAACATGATATCAGCAAAAGTGATGAGTATGATGACAAGGAAGAAGATGATGTGAGGTTTGTTTTTTGCTCCCAAAGGGCCTGAGCGCTTGCAAAAGATGAATGAGTGAGGAACTGGTTGTTGCTCCACATTTGCTTCAAGCTTCCGAACTTTGTAAGCATTCTTGAATGTCACATTCTGGGGTGCCATTGCTGCCCAATCTCTTACCTTTGCAAAGGAAAGGGATTATAGTATGGACAATGGATTCCCAACAAAATCAATGATCGCCCAAAACAAAAATTGCCAAAACAGCCAAGATACCGCACTGACAAGCTCCACTTCTAGATCAAGTCCACGGGCATGAAAAACCGGAGACAGCTTTTCCTGGATCCTGTTGCAAACGTCCATAGGACTATGAAGGATCGCTGCAGAATCCAAAGCCGCCTTGCATAGTGCTAGGACCCCGTCAACATCCTCATGGGTGTGGCCCACACCCAGAAAATTTTGACTGGATGTGGACCACACCCCTGCTTGTGTCAAGCTGGACAAAATCCTTGCTGCGAACGTGTTACGGCACTCCTTGACCGTATTATCGCTTTGAAGCCAAAACCTAGGCTGGTAGAAAAGCCACTTCGTAAAGAATCAAATGATGGAGACAGCCGGTGAGCCATCCAATCGAAATAAAAAGCACTTACTGAACCAACCACCAAGCAACTCCTTTGGCCAAGGCTCGTTTCTTGCCCGTGTTCGGACAAACACTTTTTCCAGCGTTCGCATCAACTTAGTTTGGCAGCTTTGGGTAGTTCAAGTCGGTAAAACAGAATTCTTCCACGTTACAAATCGAAGTATGATTTTAATGAAGATCACCTCAAAAAGAAGTGTAAATCTGAATCACAGTGGACATCAGTCAGACTACAGCACTACCAAAAAGAAACCGTGAAAATAAAGACTCGGACTAGACACGCACTCCCATTGCCAACTGCTACCAGCTGACTGACTTTCATCCGACACATAGAAGTAAGTGCCATGGCCATGGGCAATAACGCATGTCAGCGTTAAGGACACACCTGGGGAAAGTGCTTGTACCAACAATTCTGAAACAACATCAACAACAACAACAACAACAACAAAACCTAGGAAATATATACATGCAATAAATGCAATTGAGAATCGTTTGCAAAGTTCGTAGACCGTCCGCTTTGGTGTTCGGTTATGTGGGTATTTGGGTATCTGTAACTTGCTCTTGTCATAGCTATCTATGATAACCACCAAAACGTCCCTCTCCGTTTGACTTCTTGTCCGTGCTTGCCAGTAACACTGCCTGTTCCGCCACTGAACGTTGTAGTGGCCCAGTAGTTCATCACAGAGGCGAGCATGTTTCTCAAAATCCTAAGTAGCCCAATGCCGGATGTTGCCCAAGGGGTTTTCAACCGTGTCAAAAACAGCAAGTCCCCACAAAAATGCAAAAACAAAAAGAAACTTGATGATGAGATTCGTTGCAATTTTGGATGGCCGCTTTGAGTCTACTACATTCCACACACATTGAGTGTTCAGACCTTCGCCGGAAGCGAAGGCATGGACTCCACCGTTTCGCAACAGCATAGAATGTGGCCTTGCTAGCTGCAGTTTCGTTGGCAATTCTCATGTAAGAGATGTATAAGAGAAAGAGTGATGCGGTGTTGCCAGGGGGAAGCTCACGCACTGGAAGGCGTTCAATCTCAGTCTCTACCAAAAGCTGTTGCGTCGCTCCAAGAAGTTGTCTATCTATGAGCTTTCGCAAGAGTTCCTCCCTAAGATCTCCGTCGGTTTTCGATTGTTTGGCAGTTTCACATGTCTCATACCTCCAGGGAACATAAAACTTATATAAACATTTTGTAGGGTGAGAAAAACTCGAAGTAACAGTTTAGAAAAACAAATTTCACATGGTGACACCTCGTTGCCATAGATTCTGCAGCCGTCCAATATAGGTGTGTAAAGAAACACATTACCGATTCGGTTTGGCAGGAAGAACGCGGACAAGCTCCTAAGAACATTTGCAAGGCAGCCAAGTCAAAGATAATGGATATACTTGGCGGATGGATTTTAGAAACATCAAAAATTGAACTCAAACAGCACTGATGATCTATGATGATGGTAAAATCAAAGGGAGGTCTGAATCTCAAGGCTAGGATCTTGAACTAATAGTCCTTTCATCCAAACCACGGTGCTTTCGTTTTGTCCTTCCAAGACGTTGTTTTCCAACGCCCAGAAACTTCAACCAGGACTCACGACAAAGAGGATGTCCTGGCCAGGGCAAGGTGGGAGTGGTTCACATGTTGGAATTGCACCGCAATGGCATTGAAACCAATTGATTCTAGCAGACAAAAAAACTATGGTTTCTATTATTGAAATTTGCAAGGGACGGGTCCTTCCATCAACCATTGTTTTCGACCACTACTGCATTGGAGACTCCACAGAATAGAGTCTTGTGAAGTTTTCGGTAAACCCCAGAAGAACTGACAAATCTTGAGTAGAGTGCGGAATGGCATCGTGCATTTGCACGGGCAACCCGGATCTTTCAGCACACGTTGAATTCGCTTTGGGTCGGCCCCATTTGCAGCAAACTGCGATGCATCTGTAGATTCGTTAATCTGATGGTAACTCTCCAGATTGCTAAGCTTCAAAGATACTTCTGACGATTGCCCCAACCAGGCCACAGATTCAGACCCCGAGTCCGATGAATCCGATGTACTGGACCCCCTTAGATTACAGGGGAAACGATATATGTTAAAAATAATATATAATATAATAGAATCATACAGTCTATACACTATATACTAAACTATGCAGAAACATATGCGTTTTTAAATCCCACATAAATCCACATAACACACTTTAGCCGAGAAACGCTGGCTCTGAAGAGCCTTCTTTTGAATTACAGTCTGAGCTATCATCAAACCGCCAAGTGCAGCTTCTTTGCGTCACAGGCTTTAAGCAGTCAGCATGTTCATCATATCGCCAAACCCGGTTGCTTTGCGCCACAGGTTTTATGCAGTCAGCATCTTCATCATACCGGCCGAGGACCGGCATTGTGGGTTGAAAAAACGGGTTGCATTACATGTTTCTAAGTTATGTGTTGTCTAAGTTGAAAAGGTTTGGATGGCTACCTTGAATCAGCCTGGATCTTTTGACATATTGATGCAAAACTACAGGCTGTCCTTAGTTGCTTAACCTTTAACTTGTAATGGTTTATTGGAAAACATCACCCTCTAAGCATGTTGTTTCTCCCAGATTGATCCACTCAGACTCAAGTTAGAATGGAAAGATTAAGGTTCAATCAAGACTCAGACCACCGAAGTTACATTGAATAGTAAACAATTCAAAATTGGACAACAATATGCAACAATGATCAGTGCAGCAAATCGGTGAAACGGATTTTCAACACTCCAGGCAGCAGTTGTCACGCCATCCTTCCAATCTACTCCAAGTATGCAGCCAATTTAGTTGGGCTCATCGATGACAGAAGTGTAAGGATGCTCACAAACAAGGCCCGCATGGCCATTCCATTTCCTGCAAGGCGAAACATGTCCTTAGTTGCATGGTTCACCGGTTCTCTTCTCCGAACCAATGGAAAACGATTTGGCAAGTGTTCCCTTATATCCACTGTTGACCACACCAAGTCTCCCGGTCACTGAATGAAGATATTTTCAGCTGATCCAGCGGGACACCCATCATTACCATCGCATCCACGCCTCATTTTCCAGGACTGTTGCTTTCTACAACTGAGCAGCGCTCGTTCACAAATTTAGCTTGCAATCAAGCTGCCTGTAAGGTACCTTTGGCGACTGGTGACGAGTATAGTCGCATTCGGCCTGAGAAGGTCTGGTAAGGTATTTGTTTTGGGATGATTGAAAGAATTCAACTCAATACAAAATGGATTTTAGCGACAAACAGATACCATGTTTTTCAATCCAAACTGGGACCCCAACGTCAAACACATCAATGGCATTCCCAGAAGCACTGTACTCATGCGATTGATGCTCTGTGAGGTGTTCGCTGCTTCAAAGTTGCCATTGCACCATTTGGTAATGCAATCAAGTGCCTTCAGAAATGCAGGTTTCACCAAGTGTCTAGGCAGATTGAAGCACAGCATATTTGAAAGATTTACAGCTAAGATGCATTCATTTCTCTTTGTGTGGTGATCTGAGGAGCGGCTTTAGGAAATTTGCGTCGGAACCAGCCATCACAATTTTTCACCTTAATGGGCATGTTTTCCCAAAAGATATTTGCATGTGGAAGATATTTGCATGTTTTCCCAAAAATAAGCCAAGCAGCGCCATAGTTTTTGCACCACGCTTTGTGATGCTTTGGCCACTTCATACCTTTGCCATTCCTCAGATGATTGATGCAACACGTTGCATGAATGAAACTAGTCAAGTCTATGCAACTCATACGTGAAAGTAAACTTTTGTGGTGTCGTGATGATTCTTGAAGACTAGGCACGACATCTTTTTTTGTAGAATGCGCCATTTGCGCCTTTGTACCCTGCGAAACACAGCAGAAGATACTTCGGGGTGATCATCCGGGAACAAAAGGTCATTCCTTAGCTGGTGCAACATAATGACATGACTGTCAACTATGATGATTTGCGGAAGCGTTTCTTTGCTACATGAATTCAGGACAAGGTGCCAGTTGAATTGCGGTGCATCTTCAAACTGCTGCACAAAGTTGGTAGCAAAGGTCTTGAAATCTGTGATCGCAGGAAGCAAGAGCTCACGTCGGACCAGCAGGATATAAATCCTTGGCCTACTCATAGGAGAACCCAATCTCAACCTGAGCCGGAAATCAATTGGCACCATCAATGCATTGATGTTTCATGTTTCACCATCCACGCTTTGAAAGCCCAGGCACGGGTCCAGTTCCACAGGAGCAATGTCATACCTTGGAGTAAAAACTTTTTTTGGTGACCATAATATATAGTTGGGGATAGTTGGAGCCATGATCTCATAACCAAGATACTCCGGAAGGTTGTCGGATAAGACCTTGAGAATCTTGTTCATCACTCTTTGAAATCCCATCACGTTCTCGAGCAGACCAGCCTTGGTTGATTTGTTCAACAATCTGGTTGCTGTGAATAGAGACATACAATGGAAGCCATATTGAAATCTGTTAGTTGTTTTGAAATCAAAGACAAGCTTCTCCAGGCTGGGTCTGCTTCATATGACGAATGCACTCAAAAAGGGGCTTTGCAGCCTCCTCTTGGAGAAGCAATGTGTCATGACCCCGCAAAAGGCTATAAGGAGTACAAGGGAAACCACAGCAATAAAGCGCCACCTGCCATTGTTGCAGGGCAACGATGCAACCATTGGTCCATACAATGTTCATATTGAATTTGTTCCCCTTTTCCCCCGCCTTGCGCTTCAGACCACTAGCTTTGACATCGAAAATGTCTTTGCAGGGCCTTGGATAAAGAGCTCTCTCAACTTGTTAACTATAAATCATAGAAAGTGGTGATTCTCTAACTGGAAATCATAGACAAGATGCTGATCTGGTTTGGGCTGGTTCACCCTGAGAAACTTCCGGGCTACTGCATTCTTCTCCGAATTGCTCCTCAAAGAAAGTGGCGAAAAGAATCGAAAAGAGAGACTGGGCACCAGGGATTGTGAAGTTGGCATTTGCAAACTAGAAGCAAGTAGTGGATCAGGTTCTTCTTCTCACCAAACAGTTGTTGCAGTGCCATCAGTGGGCAATCCATACCACTGCCTTAGGTTAGATGTTAATCTGCCAGAAAAAATTGGCAGGCACATAAATTTCAATCATGTCCAATGGAAGGTCAAGGTACAATCACTCATGTATCCAAAGGGCTTGTTCCATCGGCATAACCAAGTATCAAATCCTCGGTTATTGCGCAAGGATAATTTGGGAGAGATAGGAGTTGGGGATAGTTGGGGTTGCTAAAGAATTGCCAAGAGGCTCGCTGTGTCGATAAAACGCTGCTCGCAGTAGACATAGGAAGATTGCTCAGCAGATAGCTCCTTCAGGGCAAATAAGATATCAAAGAAATTGAGAGAGGGACACCATTGTTGGGTTTGATTAGCCCGTCCTCCCCTTCTTCACTGGAGGATGAATCAACTTCTCGCCATACCGGCATGGCACGAAAAAACCTCTTTGATCCCAAATGCTGGGCTGCAGTAAGTAAGAATACCAACAAGATCCAACAAGACCCGGATAGTATTTGGAACAGATCCAGTTGTCCTAAGACTTGCATATATACTATAGTAGTTGGCACATGTCAATGATATCTTTGTTGGTTTCAAATAATTGGTGGAAGGGTCCGAATCTCCTGATTTTTTTTTGGGCCTCAAAAGGTGATGGAATCTCAACTTGAAGAACCCCCTAAAAAACAGCCAGAGTTGCCTTTAAAAAACATGGTACTTTCCTGTGTTTTTTCCATGTGTTTTTTTGGGAGAAATGGATGTTTGGTACTAACATGTAATAACCCAAAACCAGGTGATTCAAAGTGATCAAAATTGATCCCCTAGTTGAAGGTCACCAACAAACATTCGAAGGAAAATCAATTCACCATCCCAAAAAGGCCATGAAAAGAATCACTTGATTTACACATCACAAGGATCACCAGGACCATGGGAATTTAAGGGTACACCACCCGAATGCCATCCCCCCAAAAGAATAAGGCGTTATGACTCATCAGTGTCCCTTCATGTAATGTATTGGTTCTTAGTTCTCCAGTACTCCTTTTCTAATCGCCTTTTACGACCTTCAAGTTCGTGTAAAACTGTCAGATTTTGTCACTTACCTTGCACCACTGCGAGGTGAGAGCTTTTCCACGTACTACGAGGTTTTGCCGAACTTTGCTATTCCCATCAAGAGGCTGGGGGAAGTGGTTTTAAGAGGATTTTTGGAATCATGGCTGTTTAAGAGTGGACATCTTAGTGTATATATGTCTATTTTTATGTTTGTTGATTGTTTTCCCATCTTTTTGATCAACCTGTCTATATAATTACCTTACGTTTTATCAATATGCTGGAGACATGTACGTTCTTTGCAGAATTGCAACATCACCAGCCAAAAAATGGCAGCCTGGCAGAGAGAGAAAGTCACTTTACCTGGACACATGGAATATCCATCTCAGCATACCTCAGCTTTCAACGATTTGATTGGGCTGCATTTGTTGATCTATGGCTGGTCCACCTACCCGGGCCCCACCCCCAAATCTACCTCCCCAAGAAATAATGATCTAATAGCCGGCCTTAGGAAGGGAAAGCAATGGTTAATTAGCTCTGATCACAAGGGCTATTTCTGTTGGGGGGGTAGGTGGACCAGCCATGATAGATGGTAATCAATTACCATCATGACTACATTGCTGAATAAGAGAGGAAATGTCAACAAAAGCATTGTAAAGGACATGCTGTTGATGGTAGAAATCCGAAACAACCACCTGGGATGTATAACACCCGGTAAATAAAAGGATAAACTACCAACCTCAACTGGTTAGCCGGAGTGCTTCCATCAACAGTATGTCTCGCACCTGAGAGACCTGACATCGCGAATACATTAAATACAACGTTGAACTGCCTTGAGATATTTGTTCTCAGACTGATGTGTGGCATCTACTGTTTTCATGCAACTTGATGAGCTCTAGAGGTTTTTGTTTGGGGGGATCATGTGATGCAGTAATGCCTGTCATTGTTTTCGTATGTATATATTTCCACCTTTTCAAATTTCATGATCCGAAATGGCGACAAACAAAAGTTATCCACTTCCCAACGTATGCACCCCTGAAGTTTAACATAGCCCCTGAAAGGGGACCATCCCAAAAGGAAAGTACTCTTCCAATCATTAAATTTCAGGGGATATGTTAGTTGGTATGATATACAGTATAAGGCGGTGTTGCCAGGGTGGAATGCATGTGGTGTTAATTTTCGGACTTGACATCCGCGTCCCAACACATTTGTTTCCAAAATCCATCTACCGAATCCGGCACCACCGTCCCGAGCGACTGTAAAGCTCCAGGACGGATGCGACGCGTTTGTGTTTTACAGATCAGATGTGTTACTGTGGAGCAGCCATATGTACCTATCCAGGGAGGCAGGCACTGCAAGTCGCAGTTGTTGTTGTGGTGGTGGTCGTGTGTCATAGATCTAGTGGTGGGTTGGGTTGGGTTGTTCAAGGGAACGTTTTTTTGCTACATTGCTGTAGCCCTTCGAAAGTTGAATTCTTTTGATAACCATGAATAAAGAGCTTTGCATATCAAAATGGCCCTTCTTTTTTTTCGTCGCAAGATTTCAATCTTTCCAAACACCTATTTTGTTCCCTTCGACAACTCACCATGTTGTACAGTCATATGCCCCCTAACTGTTATATACATGGATTGATTCCTAGTTATTTATTCATGTATTCCTGCTTATACCCTATTACAACGGGTGATGCACCTATGGTCTTGCTGAAGTCAAAAATCGAATGTGCAATTACAGGGATTTCCGCCCCTTCCAGTAAGATCCGCTCCTCCAACACGCCAACTTAACCGCCCACCAACGTACAAGGTGGGCCCCGAAAACCAATTGTAAGTAGGGTAAAAAAATATCCTATAAGTAGGTTTATAACCCCAGTTACCCATGTATAAGTCCATTTACAGGGGGTCATAACTCCATTTGTAGCTATACATCATATAACTGATATAAACCAACCTTCAGTTTTTTTTCCACTTCGAAAAAAACTCCGATCTCCTGGGGTTGATACATCACACTCCTATATAAGTAGGGTCCGATAACTCCATTCATACCCGATCTAGGCTCGGGGCCCACCTTGTAGTCCTCCCAGCCCCCCCGCAACAGGCGTTTGGTAGATCCAGCACCTTGGTTTTCGACGCAAAAAACGCCCGCAGTCAGAGGGACTGCATAATTCTTAGGTGGCCCCCATAGGATCCATGAGACTGGGTATTTCTACCTGTATGATATGTATTACGTGGATTTTTTATACGGTCAATGTAGATAAAAAAGCCAGGAAACTACGGGGCCCTATTGATTATTTTGGTTGGTGACGGGATTTCCACACTGCTTAATTTCATTATCTCTATGTAAACCTCAATTTGCGACTGTTACCTGTTATTATTGATCCTTTGGTTAAGTTTTTTTTTATTTTCACCCTATTTGGGGACGATTCCCATTTTGACCTATATTTTGCAGATGGGTCTGAAACCACCTCCAAGGTTGCCCATATTCCAATATCTATTTATTAACTTATGTTTCAAATAATCCATATATCAATATATATCATAGAGGTTCTCAGGAAATCACACCGTTTCCTTGGGAGTTGTTTCCAACATTGAGGTCTTCGTTGGATCTTCCATTACTGAGGTCGTCCCTGACGTGTTCTATGTGCATCACCTTGAGATTCCACTCCCTCGCCGTGTTCAAAGTCTGGACGAGAAGATGTCGGAGTTAACGCCATCCAGGGAATACAGCGACTGGGACCTAAATGTCAATGTCAATGTTGATGGTGGTTGTTGTTGTTGTTGTTGTTGTTGTTGTTCCTAATGGTTGTGTTTTTTCGTAGGGTTCAAAAAGGTCAAAGGGAGGAAGTCAACTTTTACCTCTTCAACACCCAGTTTGGTGATCGCTAAAATGGTTTGTTTTGCCCAGTTGAATCCTCCATGTCCAAAAGAGCCTATGTCGGCAATGCCAACGCAACGAACCAGTGACTCCACATGACATGACCACCTCTAGGGTCCCTAAGGATGTCTACATCAAAATGGACTTTTCAAAACAGAAAGGTTGGGTGAAATGTTGAAATTGAAGTTTTCACCATCAAATGGAGTTTTCTCCAGGGTCTAAACATTTTCAAATGGAGTTTGATTGTTGTTTGGGGAAGTTTGTCTTTTCAGAGTGTTCTCTTCATTTTTTTTGGAGTTGATTGAATGGTCACTTGCTTGGCGGTTTAGCACTATCCCGACTATCAACCCTGAGGATGGAATGTAAGAGTGCATGTGAAATAGCCATGACGCTCATTGCTACTGTAGATGGAAGAAGTCCTGCACCACCTGAGATGTATAAACCTGGAAAATAATGGTAGATTCTCCATATCAACGGGTGCAGGATTTCTTCCATCAAGAGTATGTATGTGTTTGTTTGTTTCTTTGTTTGCTTACTTGGCCAATGGCTAAACGGCTAAACTTTGAACTTTTTGGAATTACATATTTAGTAGGGAAAATAAAGTTCAAACTTTTATTTCAGGGTCCATTGGCTAAGTCAGTTTGTTTGTTAATTTATTTGTTGCTCCCCCCTTTTTCCCCTCAGTGCCCGAATCCATACCGCTTCACTCAACGTTTTTTTCTCGTCATCCTGAGGCCTTCTTCCACCCTTGGGAAGAAGACTCCAAGGTGGGGATGGTGTTGGACCTTAATGATGGAAGGAAATCTATGTTGATGCTAAAAATCCTGCTAACTAATCACCGATCACAAGGGATTTGTTTAAAATCCTTGGGGGATATTTACACCCTTGAAAACTAATATATATATATATGTATATGACAACGGAACATCACCATTTTCAATAGGAGATATACATCTTCAAATGGTGGGCCGGTGTTTCATTGTCATGTTCCGGGGTCGAAAAATCTTGTGTGGGAAAAACCCTTCCCAGGATGCGAGTAAAACCTCGGATGACCGCCAGGATGACACATGAAACAACATGTTGTTCGGTGTGGGGATCCCAACCTAAACCTTGATACTACAAAAATTACTGGGAAGGGGGACAACCCAAGCTAAATCCCCTCAAAAAGTTGCTAATTAGGCACTATTGGACCTTCATTTTTTTTGTTTCGGTGAGATTTGCATCACCAATTTTGGACAAGATGGCCCAATAGAGTAGAACAAAAGGCTTCACTTTTCATGGTCCTCCTAACTAACCCACCGCCAGAAATAAGGCCTTATGTTAAGGGCTTATAAACCATTGGTTTCCCTTAATAAGGTCCTATTGAACCCATGTTTCTGGTGGGGGTAGTTACGAGTTCCCTGAACCTTGGTAATGATTCCTATGGAACTCCTTGATTTGGTCAGGCCCTTTTGTTGAGAGGTTGGTCTTTAAGAGAGATGTTGCAGTCCTAGCCATGGCCACTACCACAAGTGGCGTCATACGTGACCGGCCTTTTTCCCTTCGTAAGGTGGTCGTTGGGGGGTGGTTACTTGGAGGATCATCCCAGGACGGATGTAAGTGGTTAGGATCACCCCCATGTATAAGCCATGAAGTTCGGCCATTTGGAAGGAGAACAGCCCTACTTAGGGGACTGATTTAACCATGGTTTTCAAACGCGTACTAACTAGGATGATGCTCCAAGTACCTTTAAAGAGATAGGCAGTTCTGTTTTTGTTCAACGATTGTTATGCCAAAAAGCGGGAGGGGGGAAGTTCCAACATACCTGCGCTACTGTTTGTTTGGGTCAGAATTTTAAGTGGGAGCTACCAAAAAAATAATATTTACACTCCCGAAAACTAACATGACAACGGAAAATCCCCATTGTTTGATAGAGTTAGATACATCTTCAACCTGGTTGTTTTATCCATGATCATATTAGTTTCACGGAGTGTAGTTGGTTGGTTCTATGTAGATGACAGTGATGAAAGCCTTTACCCCCGACTCTGATTGTGGAATGACATGACATCAACATGATGGAATCTTTTTCAATTAATCAACATTTCATGCCCTTTCGATTGGCCTGTTGTAGAAGGATCGCTGAAAAATGAGTTGCAGTAGGGGGTTTTTATCGGTAAGCTTCAGGTCTGGTCAGTAGTGTTGTTTTTTCTGATATTTCGTAACCATTGGGAAATTGTATATACTACTAATTTGGGGTAATTCTATGCTTTAATACCTCTTGCCAGACCTTCAAAATGCAATTTGCATAGTTGTATGTTATTAGATTTGATATACCTCGTCCCCTGGAAGTCCAATACCAAACAAATGATGGATTTTTAGTTTAGGTCATGTAAGAAGGATTCCCTTCTTGGATTGGTTTAAGCTGTTGTTTACTCCGTCTCATGGGAAATCACCATCAAACCACCATTTGGGATAATATGTTTTACTTCTACCAAGCTGCTTAAGCAAATCCAAGACTACCAATCATTTTGTATTTTTACCCCCTACTTAGGAAAATGATCCAACTTGACACATATATATATATATATAATCATTGTTGTTCAAGGGTGGTTCAACCATTAACTAATGACAATTGAAAAGGTTAACTTTTTTTATCAAACATGTATATATGTTCTCTAAAAAATGCTGACGTTCCATCCAGCCATGCTAATGTTCCTCTTAAACATGCTGATTTTCCATCCATCCATCTTAATTTTCCTCTTATTCCCATGGTGATTTTCCAATGGCTTGAAAGCTGGTCGTTTTTCTGTTCCCAGGCATTCTTGGGGATTATGGCCCATAAATACCATATAATATAGGTCCTATCATAGGAACCCCCCCCTATGGAATTTCCCAACAAGGGCCACCCCACGGGTGGGGATATGGAGCATGGCATCCAACTATCCGCCAGGTAGCGTGGATGTGTCCTTGGTCTGGGGTCTCAAGTCAAATGATGCCATGCCTTTGTTGGGCAAAGCTGCGGTGGCATGGCATTTTCAGGTGCCAACAATACCACTAGCACCGAAATTTAACATGGAACCTGAAAATGATGGTTTCCAAAAGGAATCTCCTTTTCCAGGTACTTCTTTTCAGGTTCCATGTTAAATTTCAGGGGTGTACCACTGGTTGTATCCGTGGAAGGAGGGAGTGGCTGCGGAGGGAGCAGGATTTTTGTTTGCCTAGATTTTTGTTTCGCAGTGCTTTCATGTACCAAAATGTGGGGGTGAACTAAAACATGACACCCAACAAGGGTTTTTATTGAAGGATGATTTTGTCCAACTGTTGCTTTGTGATTTTTTGTGATTTTTTGATTGGAGTCCGGCATGCACCACATGGGGTGAAAAGAAGCTCAGTAGATAATGAGTTAATTTTCCAGGATTGGTATGTACTTCAATGTGTTGTGCTAAAACAGGCCTGAAAGTTTTTGCAACAAATGGGGGTTTCCTACTAAGAATGATCATTTTGGGGTGGAGATTGGGGGTACCACCATTTAAGGAAACACCCAAATAGCTAGCGAACACATGTTTCCTTCCTTGCTTTCCTTCCGTTCGATCCGATGGGTTTTGTTCACCAGGCAGCCTTTCGAATGGATGCACCTAGCACTCAACGGAGTATGTTGGCAGCGTGCAGTTTGGGTGATGATGCTTGGCGGATCAAAAATGGGGGTGTGATGGCTGTTCACCAGCGAGTCACCTCACGACGGAAATAATTACACCCCCTCAGAGATAAAGGTGTTAATGATGTTGATAGGGGCATGTTTGCTATAGAAAGGCTTTGTGAAATACCGCGATTTGTTTGCTTGGGGTGTAAATAGTGGGATATTCATGGATTCATGGATATTCTCCATATCAACTGGTGCAAGATTTCTTCCATCAACAGTATGATTGGAATGCCCCACTCACATCCCAAGGAACACATAACATCCGTGAGACTCTAGACACACATCCCTAAGGCAAATGGCGAGTTTAAACCCCCAACACAAAAACAGCAAGAAAATACAGGTTCTCTTTGTTCTTGGTGATGGTAGATGATTATTTTGAATGAAATGCACCCCCGCTGCAAGTCCTTCGTTGAAAGGTGGTATATTATCCTAGGGGATCGATGTGTGGTATATTTACCTACGCCCGCATGTACCATAAAAAACATCAACTGAATGAAGGTAAATATACCATGCATCCATCCTTTGGGTATATATAATTTATATAATAAGAAATTTCCACAGCATGACTTCCGAGCCATTTGCCACATCACCTAAACAGTTGGTTGTTGACCCTTTCAATGTTTGCCAAGGACAATCCAGACCTATTGGTGCAGGACCCCATGTTTTTTGAAGCAAGGTGGTGTCAGAGAACTTGTTTCTTGCACATGGGGTGATTAGTTCTGACATATTGACAATTTCAAACTGAATAGCTCAAACATTTTTTTTGAAATGATGTTGATGTTCCAAGTGATTTTGTTGTACAGCCGATCGGAAAAGGTGGTTCCTTTTAAAGATGGCCATTCTCGGTATTTATGTCAGATTTCTGGGGTGTAAGATTTCAAAAAATGTCCCCCACTTGGAGGATCATTCACCATGACTTGGATACATGGTTCTTTTTAACCCTGGTGATCGTTTTAGTCCCCTAAGCATCGGGTTGTGGGACCCCTTACAAATGGCCTTTAGATGGCTTATATAGGGGGTGTACTAACCACTTGGTAACTGGAATGATCCTCCAAGTAAAGGTTGAAATCATCTAACTAACCAACAGTCACACTACCAACTCCCAGTTTGCATTCGTGTGGCTGTTATTAAAAGCGGGATGGCAATATCATGGATGGCTTTTGTTGTGTTTGGTGTTCCCCCCCACCCCACACATGGGCTTTGGATTTTAGATTGAACTAATGACAAGTGCTGGTGCTTTGGAATCCTTTCTGTCAGAAAGGGATGAAGAACTCGGGATATTTCTAGAATGGTTGAATGATCACAGGGTCCAAAACCAGCAATGAAATCTCAGCAACAACCTCCACTGTCTGAAGTGTGTTTTTTATTGGCATTGGTTTGGCCAGGGCACAGTTTGACGTATTTGTCACAATTTTGTTGGAGGTATTTTGGGGGGAAGATTATTTGAGATACATACGCTACCTGACACTAACATAGAATTTTATGGATCCGTGCGTCTTCTGAATTCCGGATTGTGCAGGAAACTTTTTGTTGGATCAAAGAATTCCGGAACTACGACACTTGGTGTAGCAATGGCATGCATGGGGTTGCCGAAATTTTGTTCCACTGGGATGTCTGAAACGTCTTGTGAATGGGATTAGCCTATGATGTCTTACTGTTGATGGTTTCCGAGATCCCGCACCACCTGATGCAAAAAAATACCCTTTGCTAAACTAACATAGCAATCCCCATCCTTATATAATAGGAATCAAACATCCATCTTCAAAGGGTCCATTTTCCATTGCTATGTTAGTTTACCGGAGTGTAAGAGTTATTTTAGGTGCACAGCACATGCGGCGCGGTGCAAATTGTTTTTTCTTCATGCATGATCGTTGCTTATGTCTTCCGGTTCTGATCTGGATGGTTATTTTGGGAGAACTTCCACCAAAGTTGGGCTATTGCCCAAAGGACATTTACCATCATCTCCCACTAAAAAATCCACCAAATGCAGGTACATATACTGTATACGATACATGGATCCTATGGGTTGTGACATGTGCATCCCTTGTTCATGTCATGGTGTTGCGACAAAAAAACAACGGAGCATCTCAGCCAAAAAGGGGGTGAACTGAATTGAAGAATTCCGATCCATCGATGGACGGATTTTGCACGTCATTTTGGTTTCACTCATGTTGCTTCTTGTCATTTTCCACCCAATGTGAAAGCCACGTTGCAAAGCCCTAGGGGTCCAATCACCTCCTGAGAATGGTAATGGAACCTAAATACTTTGCTGAGGAGATGATTGGACACCCTAATCATCATCTGAGAATACACCAGGATTCCTAGGGTCATGTTGTTTCTTGCCATTTTCCACCCAATTTTAAAGCCACATATGTTGCAAAGGCCCCCGGTTGTGCTCAAGTCACAACCGGGAAAAAGGGCCTACATCATGGGGAAAGAACTAAGGTTCTACGAAATGGTATGCCTTTTCCTGTGCACCTGACTGAACCTGAAAAAGTGGGTGGTTGATTTGGGTTGTGAAACATTCACCAAGTGTTGTAAGTTGTTTAATCAAGTGTTGGTTTGCTTTGATTTGTTTCTTTGTTCGTATTGGTTTGGCTTCAAGTGTGTTTCTTCCTTGCTTCTTTGTTAGTTTGGTTTGGTTATGTTTGGATGTTTTTGTTCAAAGGTGATTGGTTGTGACAAACGCCACCTCCACGTCCACTGAAATGTGGTTTTCCATTGCTGGGCGTTCGTGATGGTTCCACCGATCAATTCCCGCTGACAGAACAAACCTTATAAAGGTGACGCGGCTTTTGTTGTGGGCCGATATAAACCTGTTGGTTGTTTAGTAATAGGATTCTTAAGGGGGGGTGGTGGTTCCCCTAATCATTCCTAATGTTCCCTAAGGTTCCCCAATCTTCCCTAGGAATCCTTAGGGTACCCCCAGTTACCCCTTCCCCTTGAACACCCCCCCCTTAAGAATCCTAGAATTTAGGGTATATAGGCTAGGGGATTATACACTCAATGGAAACTGGTCTAGTTGCCTACCTTTACTCCACTGTAAACTATCCACTGTAAAATTCACTTAGCTCCATTGAGTAGTTTAGATATGTTCTAAGATCTGCCCCACAGGGCAAAAATGATGGTTTGGAGGATGTATATATCTCCTTTCAAACTTAGCTATTTTGGGAATCCATGTTAGTTTTCAGGGGTGTAAGACATATTTGGTAGGGAAAATTGAAGTTATGGTTACTTTTCATGGTTGGCTGGCAAGTCGAGGTGCAATCTACTTGGTTCCAATCCACCTTTGCCAAATTTGTTGATGGTCGTGTTCTACCGCTGCTTGGCCCTTTCAGAAAAATTGAACGGAAGAAACTAAACCTCATGAAATCGAGATAACAAATCAAGAGATCCCTTGGAGGTTGACAAAACAATGATCCAAATTACATCTAAAGCAATGGTGAAAAAAACAGAAGTGGTAAGGTGAAAATTGGTGAAGGTGGAGGGTCAATTTTGTCAATTCATGCTGTTGTTTCTTTTTGTCAACTTGTTTTCCATTCTGAATAATAGATATTCACAGATTTTGTTGCTCAAACGAACCATTTTCCCACAGAAGAAAGTTTCTCTTATGGGATGCTTTGGACAGTGGATTTTACTACCCAGTTCTGTCGGGATCAAAGTAAGCCATGGTAAGGGTCCTTTTTAACCAACTAGTGCAATGCCAGAAGCAGTTTTGAACACTGCTCAGATAAGTTTGCTGGTAAGTGTTCCATGCCAATTTCATCCACTTGAAAGTTTTACCCATATCCTCCATGTATGGGATATTTGCATTCACCTAACATATATGTGTGGCAAATGTAGGTACCCTCCGGTAGTCTAACATAACGATGGAACATCCACCATTTGAAGATGTATTTCCTATTCAAGATGGGGATTTTCCATTGCTATGTTTGTTTACCGGAGGGTAAATATTCCATACATGGAGCATTTGGGATATGGATGATATGGGTTGATTCTTGTTCGCTGAGGAGTGGCATTTTGGCGAAGGATTATATGTGGTTGACTGAGAGCTTTGAACTCAAGGCAACCTATATACAATTCATGGTGGGCCTTAACTACATGCTCCTCGGATCTTTTGATGATGATGATGATGATGATGATGATGATGATGATGAATCAGGCATCAATCAATCCTGCATTTCTATAATATTAGCTATATAGCTGTTATGACTTGGTAGTTTTAAACTCTGGAGCTGCCACCAGGTAACACCACCAAAAACGTAAGAAGAAAACAGAGGTGTCTGAACCACAAAGCAAATGCAGCAATGAAGTATCAGTTGATTTCAGACTGAGCGACGGTGGGTAGGTTACATGAAATTTGCAGAAATTTACCACTTGAATTGGGCAGTGAGTTGCTGCTACGTGGTTTGGACCGTTATGGATGGTTCTTCTCATTAAATGGTAGGTTTAGCCACTTATGACTGGGGCGATACGGGGAGTAGTATGTCTCCCGTCATTGGATGACGATAGATCATGACGGATTGTGATAGCTCATATTGGATTATGATGGATGATGACAGATTATCATGGATGATAATGGATATATAATGATTTATTATGTTGAATCATGATGGGATTACCTTGGATTCTGATGGCTTATGTTGGATCATCATGGATTATGTCTATGACCTCATGTTGGTGGAAGAAATCCTGAACCGGTTAATGGGTAGTTTATCTCATGATGTATGAGGTTTTATACATCCAAGGTGGTTAGCCGCATTTCTTCCATCAACCGTAGCAATGAGTGTCCTCGTTGTTTCACATGCACTCTTACATTCAATCCTCAGGGTTGATAGTCGGGATAGTGTTCCCTACAACCAAGAAGACGTACTAAACCACGTACAAATTACACCCCCGAAGTTTAACATAGAACCTGAAATGATGGTTTGGAAGATGAGTTTCCTTTTCCAGGGGTGTATTCTCAGGTTCCCTGTTAAACTTCAGGGGTGTAATTGTAACTTCCTTACTTACCGTGCAGAAAGGAAGGGGATCCCCCCCCTGAAGGAACAGGTCACTGGGTCACACCGCTTTCCTTAGGACAGCCCAGAGTTCCACGATTTTATCCTTGATGAAAGAATGGGACAAGGTGGGCTGCCGCCTAGCCTCCGGTTTAACCTAACATGGCAATGGCAATGGAAATTGACGCTTTTCCAATAGGACATTTATATCTTCAAATGGTGGATTTTCCATGTATATCTTAGTTTTACCAGAGTGTGTTTTTTGGGGGGGAACTGTTTGACCGGATAGTGGGTTTGTTGGGTGGTTCTTCTGTTTGGAAAAGATGGCGACCTGCGAACTTCATTGGGGGGTTAGTTTAGCAAAGGTTGTGAACGGGGGAGTAGGTACTGTTGATGGCCGAAATCCTGCACCGCCTGTGATGTATGAAACCCTGTGGAATATTTACCATATGAACTGGTTCGCGATTTCTTCCATCAACAGTACATCACAAGAAGTTTTCATTCTTAGTTCAAGGGATTTCTATCAACCTTGATCTGCTAATGCATTTTTCTGGGAGGGTTTGAGCAACCCAAGTATACAAGAAGTATACGATACTTTTAGATAAGCATAAAGATAAGTATACAGTAAGTATACAAAAGGTATGCATTATACATGAAGTCTACAACAAGTAGAAATTGCTTGCGTATATAAAGACAAGTGGAACAGGTGCGAATTAAGTCTCTCTAGTATTTGCTATGGATCGTGGCGATCACAATGGTACAAACGTCCTTGAAATTACTGGGACAAATTCTCAAACAGTATGCTTACCTGGACCTGACTAATCGTTTAATTGAACCCTCAAGTGGTCAAAGATTTCAACCATACTTGTACCACTTAGATCTTTGGATGCACTACACTGGGCATATTGATGATGTGAGTAGTCGTTCATGATGTCACGCAACAAGATGTAGCAATGTAGCTGAGTAGTGGAATGGCTCTTTCTAAAATTGGTTCAACATTTCAGAAGCAAGAAGCAAAGCCAGATGTTTGTGAAATATAACAACTGTAGATTGGTGTTTGGAGGTGTTAACGTTGCATTCATTCCAACCAGTGTCAAACGCAGGTAGTAGATGAGATCAATCGCGATGCGCCACCAGATGCTTTTCTTAGCATTTATGTTGTGTGTCCAACGGGAGATTCTATCACATTACCGGGTAACCTATCCGTTTTACCTGCTTGTGACTGTCAGTGAAAACAAAAAGCCTGCGTTTTCGGTGTGATCTTCTACAAGAACAAAGGTGTACCAGTAAAATTCTTAGGCTCTTCGTGAAGCCTACCAAATATAAGTTTCTAAGTTCATATGGTGAGGAACTCTCCTAAATAGGATAAGCAGCGTTGATCATGATCAGCTATGTAGCATGAAGCAACCTGAGCAGTAACCAAAACCCTGGCTATTTAGATCTATTTAGTGTGTATAGGGTGGGTTGTACTACTTGTTGTACTACCCAGTTGTAAAAGGATTATGGGTAAGTCATGAAACAAGGATTCCTTCATGAACCAGCCAGCATAGGTGTCATGGAATGCAAGGTACGGCTTTCGAATCTTGTGAAATCTAAGCTCCAAGGAGCAACGGGTTCCGCCCACAATGGAAGTGGTTTAAACTACCCTAGAAAAAAGATGAAAAAAGGTACACCCCGGAAAACTAACATGTTCCCTAAAAGGGATTATTTCAGTAGGGAATACATCTTCCAACCATTGATTTTCAGGGGACATGAACCTGTTAGTTTTCAGGAGGAGGAGTAATTAATGGACACGGGAGGTGTTTAATAATCGCTTAGCAATTAAGGCCTTAATTCCTGCAGGTTTGTGGCATTGTGGGATGCACCTCTTCGGATTCCTGTGATTGAAGGTAACTGTCATACTGTCGTAAGGAAACTGGTGGTGGCCCCTTGGGATGGTACCCTCAATTATTAATTATCACCCCTATATACACCTTATAGAAATAATGACTATTTTTTGGGTACACCGGGTATATCCCCTTTTAAATGGCTCTTTGTGGGAGGTTCAACAGCTAAGGGGTCCTCCATCCCAAGGGGGTACCACCACCATCTTCCCCAAGGAGTTGGGCTCTACATGGCATACCTCTTCACTCTGGATTCGTGCTGAAGCAGAGTTGGCTATCGTTGCTCAGCTGGTGTGTGTGTGATCTTCGTTTAGCAGCTAATGTTTGTGTGGGCTTACCTAACAAAGGGGGAGGGGAGGTGTAAGAGGAGAGGGGGGTGGCTCAGGTTAGCAGGCGATCACCTGGCAAAATTTGATGGGGTTTCCTGCATCTTCAGCTAGGAACCCAGCTATAGGGTACATTTGCCGGAAACATTGATCCCATAAATAGTCAACCTTTCATGTATAAAAATGTATGGAAGTTTCAGGTATTACGGCCTGTTTCTGATGTATCCAAACTTGTGTATTTCATGGTCCCAAATGGGCTGAGTATATCGATAGGAAACCGATTCGCGATTGGGGAGTGTTTTTTGATATCAACCTTTAGCCCCAATACTGTCGCGTCCTATGAGATAAAGCGTTGATGGCAAATGGCCGTGCAATCAACGGGATTCCAGGTTTGAAATCCTTTTGCTACTAGCAAATACGAATCATTACGAATCTACATCATATACTTGCATGGTAAAAATTGATATATCATAATATATATTAAATCATATATTATATATTGGTCCTTTTCTTTCACACATTTGTAATTTTGTTGGCGCAATTTTTGTTCTAACATCTGTTCCAACCGACACGACAACAACAACAGAGGGAGGGGAAACCGCCTCAACAAACCCTCCACTGTGTTTCGACATCTAAAATGCGTGAGCGGCCTTCCAGCTGCCCACGACGTCTAGGTCAACAGTACGCTTCTGACGATGTTAGTGAGCACCTTGCCCCGGAGAGGGAGTCCGGAACGTTCTGAACGGGAGAGAGAGAGAGAGAGAGATAGGGATACTGATATGCAGATGATATAGATAAGTGAGATAGGTTGTTTGACCCATGCCGATGTTAAATCATCAGTTTGAACATCTAAGTGGCGGCAACTCAAATATGTTTTTGACCCTTAAAAAAGGGAAAATGATGGATTTGACGAGCATCATGCATTCCCGAAACGAGTAACAAGTCGCTGCAAGTTTTTTGTTGTGGGAAAATCCGCCGCCCTGCATTTGCCATGCCTCCCAAAAGTTGCAGACCACTTGTGCTCTTGATGCAAAGCACCCCACGCTACCGGGTTCGTGGCAAGCAGCCTCAGCCAGATATGCCTCCACAGGCAAATGGTGAGAATGTGAATCCACAGGCAGATGTGAATCCAGAGCCAGCTAACGATGGTGAGAACATGAATCCACAGGCAGATGTCGGTGGAGATAGTGACGGTGGGAATGCAGCTGATCTTGTTGTCAACAGGAAGACACCGACAAGACTCATCGAGGAACTTTTGAAAGATCGCCACCAGAGATTTGTTGGTGCTTGTTTCCAAACTTACAAAGCCAGACCCAGACATATCAAAGTCATGGATGCAGTTCTTTGTGGGGCTTTCAAAGCCTATTTTCAGCCAATATCAATATGTTCGTTTTATTTGGTTTTAGGGAGGGCAGACACTCTCTCGCTCTAGCATTCCAACTTCCTCGGAATTACCCCTGAAGATTAACATGGAACATAATCATGGAGGTTTGGTTCAGGTCATTTTCCTTTCTAAATGGGAGATTTGCAGGTTCGATGTGTGAGGTCCCAGGTGTTTGAACCAGAGGTGGAGCCTCAAGAAGTGTTTTTTTCGGGGTCCTTTTCACACCCAAGGAGTCAAGGAGTCATGCCCGAGGGAGAATGTAGGTCAGTGGATAGACAGATAAACAACAACAGTGCAGGTTAAGGGGCTTAAGGAGGCTAGCCAGATCGATAAGCAGGAAGGTAAATTGGTAGAATGGTCAATAATATATAAGATCAAAGATACACAAGACTTCAATGAACATGATCCTTGGACATCTTCTGACAAAGTTGTTACACATGAACATTTGATCTTAGAGTTTGGGATTATATATAGTTGAGCTGCGAGGAAGTTGTGTTTTTTTTCAGCCAGCATGTTTGGCTTAGTTTTTTTTGTGGGGGGTATTAGCTTTTGTTATAGGGACAACCCTTTTCATAATCTCGGAACTATGTAGTCATGCATCAAAACTAATCACTATTTGTAACCATAAACTCGGCATTCCAAAACCCATCGACTTTTTTTTTCAGATCACTCGAGCCACTATGGTGGAATGCAATTTCAACATATTTCAAGCGCAGAAAGCTAATCCCAACAAAAATCGGACCAGTTCAACCATTCAAGCTACACTAAACACATCCCTCAAATTCATTCCCTGAAAAATATCAGAAATTGCTAAACCCTTCTGAAGCTGGCAATGGTACATGGGGATGGGGGGATGGATATTGAACATCCAGCTGTGACATGTGATGGATTTGAAAAAAGAAAACGTACATGTAGGGCTGAATTATGTCGAAATCTTCCTGTGATTTATAAGATGTGTTTGTTGGATTTGGTGCTTCCATGATAACGAACCAAGAAGCTACCAGGTTCCATTTACCCACATCTTTGCTTGATGTTGATGGATTTGCTTTGGATTTGTTGAAGGTTTTTTTTGTTGTTTTGACTCTCTTTTTCTTGGCATGACTATAAATCACCATATGGGGAAGGTTGTTTTAATTGTTTCCAACCATCGAAGATGCACATCAAACTCGCTGTGTTTTCCCTCCAGGGGTTTATGAAGCTGGCAAAAGACGAAAAAAACATCTCTCATTTGTAACTGGGTGGTGGTTTCAAATATTTTTTATTTTGGACCCTATTTGGGGAAATGATCTAATTTGATTAATATTTTTGAAATGGGTTGAAATCACCAACCAGGTAAGATAGTGAATCTCCCCTTGGTTTTTGGTGCATGGAAACTACTTGAAGAAAAGGTGGTTTGGGGAAACAGCGGAACCCCAAACCCATAAAACTTGACCCAAACAAAAAAGCGATGAAGCATCGAAGCATCCCAGATCATGCGATCCCATAAAAATCCACCAAATGTAGGTAACTATACCCATACTTGGATGCTATGGGTCATGAATCCCCATCAAAACAAAAAGAGGAAACCGTGAAAACTTCGTGGGAAAAGTCGAAAAGTGGAACCCTTCAACTGATCTTTCATCATGTGTTTTGCGGTTTTTTTTTGGCCCTGCAAAGGTGCTATGTGTGGCTTTTTGGGTGCTTTGTTCTTTACACATTGGGATCCATTCTTATCCTTGATGGTGGTGGTGAATGTTCCTTGGGTGCCAAGAATTTGATAAATGGAGAGGTACAACCTCTGGGGGGCCTCAAGGATTTGATGGGTTTTATGGTGGTGAAGGTCCATTTTGGTGTGTTTGTGTTTTTACTCCGGAAAAAAACAAACAACAGGATGGCATTGGAATGATGGCAAGATGCTAGTGACCATCAGGAAGATCAGATCTGTTTTTTTTTACATTTTTTTCATCCAGTATTTGTTTTTGTCGAAAGATTCAATTGGGTATATGGGTGTTTCCAAAAATCAGGGATACCTCAAATCATCCAATTTAATAGGGTTTTCCATTATAAACCATCCATTTTGGGGTACCCCTATTTTTTGGAAACACCCATATAGTTTGGTGGTTGTATCCGAAGGAGATTCAGTTGGTCTGAGGGTTGTTTGATCTTTATGTTGGTTTCCGGATCGCTTCCAGGCGACGAACGTGACACAGTTTTTACGGATTCAACTGATTCGTATGCACGGTCTAACAGCCGATCAGTTGCTAGTTGCTTCAAAAGACTTTTGGAGCAAATGTTTACCCCCCAAAAAATTGCAACAATGCTCATCCCAATCTAGTTGAACACACGTTTCCTTCGCAAGACTTGAAGCTATTCCCTGAGGACCCCATATATATGCATATGATTTGGATTTGCCCCCGGCCCAGTAACAGTCACCACCAGGATTATGATATTTTTAGGATCAGGAATCCCAACTTAAACCTTCATTTGTGACTGGCATCCTGGGTCGGGGGTAGACCACACATATAATTATAAAAAGAAATCACCAAAGACTATATTCTAAGTAGTCCAGTAGTCCAAAATTGGGGGACTATTATTTTCATAGTCCACTTGGCTTGCAGAGATTTATATAAGTGGCATTTCCGTAAAGACTATTGTTTTAGCAAGGGATTAGAATCAACAAATTCAGGGGACTATACTTGAAAAAGGTCTTTGACTTCCAAGGTATACTAACGATCAAAACTACCCCCACCAGAAATAATGTCTTATTAAGGGCTTATTAACCATCGTTTTCCTTAAGAAGGCCTGCTATTAAACCCTTATTTCTCAGGGAGGTACGTTAGGGGGGGTTGGTTGACCAGCCATAATATAAGTCACTCCTGTTGTGTTGAAAAATCTTGGGACTTGGCTATAGCCATGAGCCATTCAGGAGGACCCCCAACTTGTAGCAAATAACCTAGTACACTCCCCCCCGAAGATGAACAAATGTCACCTAAAGAGGGGCCATTTTAGAAAAGGAAGATGTCATGTTCCAACTTCCAACCATCAATTTTTTGGGTACATGTTCATTTTCAGGGGTGATAATTAGTTTACCACCACAGTGTTTTGAGATCTTCGAATTGTTGAAGGCTCAATTTTGGGTTCCTCAGTTGTTGCCTCGTTTCAAGATGAGTAGGAAAAAGTTGAAACAAATCCTCCACCACCTGGCATGTCCGGACTTCGGGAAGGTTCGGGATTTTGTGCCGAGGTCATCGGTGTGACCCTATCATTGGCATGGTTTATGATGGATTCTTGGATGGAGTCCATGGGAGTGGTTTATGTACCTGAAGGTCAAAATAAATAGATGGCACAGATACCAAAAGTTAGGTTAGTAAAAGGTCCTTATAAACCTACATATATATATATATATATATGAAGGGACTGTGCCATGTAATGTACTTTTCAACTACTGTAATTACTTTGGGGGGTATCCCCCACCCACGATGCCAGTGATATCATATTCTGTTCTTTTTTTCTGAAGGGCCACCTATAAGCAAACCTCACGAACTCCACTGTTAGTGGTACCCGGCAATACCACCAAAGTGATTACCTATATTTAAGTACCATAAAAATCGACCATTCATCTTGGTAAATGAGCAAAAAGGTGGTCCGTTCGCACCAACTTCCCAGTGAAAGCTCGGGTCGTAACAGGATTGACAGATGCCCACTTGAGCCATGGAATTTTTAGGGCCTTCTGGTTGTTTTTTTGGTGGATTTGTTTGGGGATGAAATACTTACCCAGGTATATGATGGATTCTTGGATTGAATCCATGGGACTGTTTATTTTCTAAAATACGAAAAATGGATCCCAACGAAAAAGTCAACCATTCATGGAGGCAAATGACATACCATGACATACCTATACATACCCGTTTCATGGATCTATGGGCAATATACTGTATATATATACATATATCTTGGAATTTGGTGATAAGCAATTCAAGAACAATTATGGATGAATATTTTGATAGGAAGGTGCAGCTGCCCGGCAGGTACTACTGTAACATAATATATCCCCTACAATCGCCGGCACTTTTGAGTCGATGATTTCCCTTTTTCCCCAGGTGGGACACGTGAGTTCCCTGGAGGGTAGTAAATAGAGAGATGATGCAATTTGATGAGCATGTTTTGTTACTTGTTTATGCCAAAACCACCACCTGGACAGTATTTGTTTGCATTTCATCATGTTTCCTTTTTTGGCAGGGAAAACAAAGTGTACTGCACCTGTTTTTAGGCAGCTGTGTCTTTGGTTCTGCCGGTTGATATTTCCTCTGTGTTTTTTAATCCAGGTCGTTGTCTCCAAAGGATGTTTATCAAGTAATATACCAGAAGCAGCCATGCTTGCCGACCAAATGACCAAGACTTTGTTGATCTTCCCCCTCATGGATACTTCTATCACAACCATGGCCAACTCATGCCAAATCGCATTTTCAACGGGTATGAATTTGCCCTAGTGCTCCAAATACCTTTTCAGGAGGTATTTAAACCCTAAAAACCAACCCAAAATACAATCTCAGAAGGGTTGAAGGGAGCACTAGGGTTGATACAGGCTACTTGTTACACGGGTCTTGTGGTATACCACCTCAGTACCTGCCAGTAGTTTAGATAACTTTGACCCTCAATTCACCAATATGTGTGGCCGTTGGCCGTGACTTTCAACAGTTCACCGCTTGCCAGTTTTTTTTGCTAAGATAACGGTAGTTGATCTGGAACGAATCTTTCCAACATTAACTTTTTTGTGGGATGTGGTTGAAAGACCTTAGATTCCTGCCATTCTGGATGCTTTTGAACAATTCAGACATGTATATTTTTAATATTTTGAAGCGCACAATGGGTGCAAGGGAGGGAAAGTTACCAGAATTAGCAATCATTAACTACCATGAATGTGTCTCCGCAAAAATCATGCTGGTTCTCCACCCCCCCCCCCAAAAAAAAAAAACGCACACAAATTTCTTTCGGTTTCCTCCACTTAAAACATCTTTTTGGGTGGGTTGGGGAAGCTCCATTTTCAGTGGGGCAAACGACGAAAAAAAAAACACCTCCCATGCCGTTGTTTCAACCTTTTCAGGTTTTGATGGCTTGGGCTGTTGGTGTTCTGGAAGTCTTGGGTCTTATTGTCTTTGTGGGATATAGCATCACCTATACCTTGCACGTTGCACACAAGCACCTTTGCTTTGCCTTAGTTTTTTTTTTGCGCTGGAAAAAACGGGTTTGGAAAGTCTTTGGAAAAATGGTGGTTTGGGAGGAATGGTGGTGGAAATTTGTGCTGCAGGGAATGATGAGACCTTGATAAAACCATGCGATTTCGGGGGTGGTGTCGCAAGTGGGTTGACAGAAATTAACAGCCGCTTGTTTACAGGAGGGTTTTTTAGTGGATTGTACTAACATACCTCCATAGTGAGCTACCAAGTTCCTACCGAATCTCATGGGTTCTGTGGCAAAACATTAAGATAGAAAACCGACAATTTTCAACGGGCATGTTTGGTTGGGTTTGCCTTTTGGAATTGGATGACATTTGACCTACATCTATCTAGCGATCGGGTTTTTTTAACGAAAGGCAGCGATGACGTGGAGGAGCTTTCTTGGGGGTATTCTAAGATTAGGGGGTTTCAAGAAGCACACCTCAGCCAGGAAGAAATTGAGCAAAACTTGCTACTCTGCGAGTGGCAAAGATTTTCGCGTCCGAAACCGCCAGGTTCGGTCAATCCAACTGGTGGTGAACAGTAAGGGAATCCCGCCAAAATCCACTTCATTCATCTTAATTCAGGTTAAGGAATTATAGTCAGTATTTACCCGGACGACTCTCAGTGGAAAATGGCGTAGTATTTGAAAGGTGACTGCTATTTGAGGCACCCATGTTCCACTGAACCACGAGTATGGGAGGAAGAGCATATACGGTGTGGAATAGTTTAAAGGTAACAAACTGTTGAAGCGTCATTTTGGAGTGTCAGTGGTCCCTTTTTGGTACAGTATTTCCTAACATAGCAGGTTGGTTCTCTTGGTGTATTCGTGTTCATGTTCGTGTTGCTGCAGATTCTTCGTACTCCATCCCGGCGATCTTACCGGACCGTTTTCGGAACAAAACGAGCCGAGTCGAAATCTTGAGGTATCAAGAACACACCCGAAGCAGCGAATCCATGAAGTGCCAAAGCTGAAATTTGTTTTTCGTTTCTTTTGTTCGGACTACACCCTGGAAGATTAACATGGAACCAAAAAAGTCAATTCAAAAGGAAAATCATCTTCCAAACCTCCATGATTATGTTCCATGTTAATCTTCCAGGGTGTACCCCCCCCCCCAAAAAAAAAAAACACAGTCTTCTTGGAGTTTTCTGACAATTTAACCAAAGCCTGCACATGTGCTTCGGTTTGCAAAACCCTTTTGATTCTTCCAATTTTGCAAGAAGTTTTGTTGCACGGATTCTACAAGGTGGGCCGGTTACCATGTTAGAAGTGGAGTTATTTCCCGGATAAGTGGGGTTATAAGCTCATTTATATACACACACATATATATGTATATACAATATATACTTACAAGGCCATTTATAGGGGTTGTAACCCCATTTGTAGCTGGATCTGGGGCCCACCTTGTAGACCCATCCATTTTCAGTGAACATGTTAGTTTCAGGGAGGGCACTGGGATGTCCCTGGTACTTAGTAAATGGATTATAATGCCTATGAAGTAGGTTGGATACCTCCCCTAAATAGGTTTTAAACCAACCTACTAACTAGTTGCTAACTTCCACGGACACCATATAGTACCATTTGATTTATCAACATTTCGTTGGCATCTTCAAGGTTGGGCCGTCAATTTGCAGAGCGACGGAAGCGAGCAGTAACCTATGCCTTGCGATCGATGTGACTTGGCTGGGCAGCTGATGGGGGTTTCCTGTCGGTTGGTTGGGGTATATTGGGGATGACATACCCACCAGTACCCTCGGATGTAGTTCCTTGTTGTGTCGGAACAAACATGTTTGTGCAAGACGATCAATTTGTGACATGACACTGTTGTGGTTGTTGGTTTAGGGATGAAAAAACTATACCCATTCATGTGGTATTTATTGCATTATAGAAGCTGTGAATTCAAAATCCAAGAACCGTAACCAACGATTTCATGGAATAGGATAGACTAGACTGGTGCTGTCCAATATTATTTTCACCCCTTGGGGAGATGATCCAGTTTGACTACTGTGATATGTTTCAACGAGGCTATTCAATCACAAACTAGATACTTAAGCTCCCTGAAACTAACATATTCCCTGAAAATACGCCTTCCCAACAGGACATTAATTTTCAACCATCCGTTTTCGGGTGCAAGCTGTTAGTTTCAGGGCGGGTATATACCCCCAAACAAAAATCAACATATCACCTGAAAATCAACCGGTTGGAAGATGACATGTCCTTTGGGGAACGCCTCCTGCTCCACCATTGTGGTCCCCTAACCGAGGTCTGGTTCCATTGTGGGTTCAGCAATCACCACCTTAGGTTCCAGTTCCTGGGCAATTTTAGTTGAAAGAACGTCTTGGGTGGGGTACGTTGAAGGTTCATCATCATCACCATCATCAGCATCATCATCATCATCATCATCATCATCATCATCATCATCATCATCATCACCATCATCATCATCATCATCATCATCATCATCATCTTCACCACCATTTTATTCATTTTCTTGGTTGGCATCATCACAGTCATCATTGATTGATCATGAGACCGTGGGACCACAAAATGGAACTTTCAGATATGGCTTGTTCAGGAATGATTGAGGGACAATGGTGGTTAGGGGGTATATGGGGGAATACTTTTGAATTCCCATGAAAATACGTTCATTTTTTGTTTTTTGATGCTGTTTGATTTATTTTTCCCATACGATTCATCGACTCATCACTCATCATCATTAAAGTACTGTAAAAACATAATGTTGAGAGAATCTATGCATTTTGCTGTTTCCCACCGTCTTCACACCAAATCCAGTTGAATGATAGTGCCATCATAGCAGCTGCCAGAAGAACAAAACAAAGGCTGCACTGAGGGTTTTGGATAGTTGATTCCGGGGGGAACTAGTTGTTGCTTGGGAGGGGGGGCCACATAGGGAGCTGGCAACATATTCCTACGTGCATTGTTGATAGCAATGATTTGGGTAGGTGGTAGTTTCAAAGATATGTGTTCACCATGAGAATTGGGGAAAAAGATGCAATTTGACGAATATGTTGTCAAATTGGGTGGTTTAACCACCAACACCTAATCACAGAGAGTTACTGTTGATGGAAGAAATCCTGCACCAGTTCATAGGCAGTTTACCTCATTATTTACAGGCTTGTATACATGCCTGGTGGTGCAGGATTTCTTCCATCAACAGTATCATAATGGCTTTCTTTTGTTCAAAAACACGGTAGACTCGAAATCTAGGAAGGGTGATTCCACACCGCAGATTTGCGGATTTTTTTGAACACCACAGCCTTTTAAATCTTGAAACCTTTGATGAAACATTTATTGGAAAGCCCTTCTGAATCGCAGGGTTCGTTGCATTCCACCACCACCGTGACGAATCTATCTACCTTTGTGAAAGCAACTCTTTGTTTTGTTTGTTTCAGGGATCGGTATTTTGTTTTATATAATTTGCTTATGAAATCAATCATCCTTTGGGCCCTGCCCATAATAGAATCATCACTATTTTAATGAGTGCCCTAACAGTTCACCTTGATCATTCACCGTTACATCCAGAGATTTTGGGCACCCAAATCATCCCCAATAACAAGGAGGACGTCACGTGAACTCGTTCATCCCCGGCCCCCGCAGTCACGGACCTGAGGTTTTTTCCTCTTCTTCTGCCAGCTTGTGATTTTTGTGAAGTTTCTCAGTTTAAAAAAACAATAGGTACAGGTGTGACAGTGTGAAGATTTGGGTTTCTTAATTATGGTTTCTTTGAATTTATGATGATTTTTCAATATACTTGGGAGAATATGGGGTGGTATATGCACTTTGTATATAATATATATATATATTTATATTTATANGAGGAGTTGACCTTCAAAATAAAGGTCCAATTTTACTAATATTTTTGAATTTGGTTGAAACCACCAACTAGAGGAATTTCGATCAGTAACCCAAGGATTTGTAAGCCCCTATATTTGGGAATTCATTTTTACAATCAGCAATGCTTACAATTTATATAGGTCTTGAGGTTTATGCTGATTGTATGTTTTTTTCATTTATTCGGGGTGTTAGTATGAATCAGGCCATAGCTTTGCTTGGTCCCTGCGGTGAACAAAGATCATTGTTCGTTGCTGGAAGGTGGTATTTTTTGCAGGGTTACCTTGCCCATAGCAATTTGTTTGATATTTTACAATAAATGAAGGTAAAGATGCCAGTCCCATGGATGGTTTGGGTTGGGGTGCTTCCTCTTCCAAGGATGAACTGGCTTGTCTTGCCAGGAGTTGATTGACTTGGATTTAGTGTTTTTGGTGTTTTTTTTGCGGATTGCATTATGGCAAGTAGATCTTTGCACCACCATTTGGGAGAATATACATGTTTTTTAAACTGTTTCTAAAGCATCACGGCCTTCCGCAAATCCAAGAAAATACTTATACCATAGCTGACAAGATCTTTTGAACCCCTAAAATCACCAAGAATTTCATGTACTTTAAAAATAGAGGTACTGAACCTTATAGCCGGCTATTTTGGGGGATGGGTAAGCTCCCTTACATAAGCCGTATCCATACAGCTTATATAGGCGTTTTTTTAAAACATAGTGTCAGGAGGTCACTCTCTCATTCCGAAGTATTTTTTTTCAGAAAGATATCACCCCAAAAAGGTCCACCATGAAAATTAGGTATGATCAGGTAATCATACAGTCAATATCCAAAAGACCGAACTACCTCTGAAAATGAAGGAACATACTGTTGATAGAAACATAGAAACAATCCTGCACCATTTAGGATGCTCCAAATGTTGGTTTTATACTGGTATCAAGACCTTTTGGCGCATCCCAAGTGGTGCAGGATTTTTTCCATCAAACGTATCCCCTGAAAATTGATGGTTGGAAGATGACATTTCCTTTTTACCATCATCCTTTTTCTTGTGACCTTCTTCAATCTTAGGGTGTCTATCAATAACATCCGCCACCAAAAAAACAGCAACAACCACACACTTGGAGGATCATCCCCCACTGGATGTAAGTATACTTATCTAACCCCCCATTTATAGCCGCCATGGAGTGAAAGGCCATTTGGAAGGGGCGTCCCACAAACAGATCCTCCTTAGGGGATTTATGATGATCACCATGGGTTTCGTAACCCAGCCCGATCAGAGGTTGGCCACGGTCTTGTTCTCTGTGACCTTCTTCGCTTGCGTCTTTGCCACTGTGGCCTTTCCAGCCGCCTTACTATGCGTGGGACCGGTGAATACCAGTTGCGATGGCTTAACTGCACAAACTGCGGCTAGTTGTGGAGGCTCCAAGTGGGTGGAAAGATGGGCCACTACCAGGTTTCAAATGGAGTTAGGTATAACCCCTGTAGCCTATAATATCTATAATTGCAAAGAATAGCCTTATAAATGGGTCACTGGGGTTATAGAACCCCTATCACTGGAGTTATATAGCGCTACTTAAAACTGGTAGGGGCATCCCTTTATGGTGGATGCTGGGGTGACAACATTAGGGAGCGAGCCAAGGAGATCAAGGAGCAATTCCTTGCAGGTTTCAAATCAGCAGAAATCCTTCTAGCGGCAGCCTTTGTTGTCTATGACTTTTCCTTAACCCCGGGACTTCGAACAAATGATGATCCTCCCATTATTATGCAGGCAGGATCGGCAAGGTGGATAGTCCCTACTCAGTGTATCTCATGCAAGTCTATTTGAATTCCCTTGGAAGTGTGGATTGCCAGTGTTTCTGCAACCATTTTTCTCAAAGGATCCATGATCCATGAGACTGGTATGCTTTGCCTACATGGATCCCATAAAAATCAACGAGATGTAGCTAGATATACCGATATACCGTACATGGATGGACATGTTTGTGGTGAAAATCCGGGCCCGGAGACGTTTTGTTGATCCTTCTTTTTCTACATTTGGACCCCCAACTTGAGGTTTGTAGCGGCTATTGGGAGTTTGTGGGTCATTTGAGCAATGAACAAAACCCTGATTGTTTAGGGTGTATACTGTATAGGGGATTATACTAACCCAGTTGTATATATATATATATATTTTATTATATCTTTATTTATATATATATATATTTATGACATATTACAAGCCATTGTAAGTAAGTATCCCTATTAACCAACCAATATAATAATTGAATGGAACGTATTTTTTGTTGTTTTTTTTTGTTTTTTTTTTGTTTCGTGGCTAAAAATTTTGTTCCGCCGGCCAGGACCGTCCACCTCGGAGTCTGGTGGACCCCGACATGCTGAAGCTCAACGAGTACAAGTCTCCAATAGATTAGCATCCAAGATCCTGGTGGAAACTTGGTAACTTTCAACCAGCGAAAGAAGCTGAAGTTGGGGGAAACAACAATTGGGAAGTTGATGTTTCCCCCCTTTAAAAAAGTGGCAAATGGAAGGTTTTTTTTTTGTTTTGGGTCTTTTGTTTGTTTTTTTTGGTGAACTTTTTTACGGATTGTACTATTTTATGTATAACACCATTTGGGAGGATAAATGTTGCTTCACTTTTTCCTTTCAATCATGAATTTCGGATTCCCAACCTTCCTAATAGGCTTCGTATACCAATGTTTTTTGTCTAAAGAAAGGCCCGGTTCTCAAGGAGTCCCCTGCCGTTGGCTTCCCACGCCTAGGAAGCCTATACATCACGACTTTGGATCACTGTTGCCCCAAAATCATCCAAGTATACATCCCTTTAATTCTCCATGAGCCTGGAAGATTTACTTGTAAATTTTAACATTGATCCCATAGAGTTAAGCCGTTCATAGAATTTTTACATATTGCAATATATATAAATTACACTTGGATTTTTTTGGTGATTTTGTTAGAATGTATTGTACAATGGGATTCATCACCATCAAAGGCACCCACCATTTGGGAGTCAATATGTTTGGTTCACTTTTTCCGGACCCGCATCATGGCCTTTCGCAAATTCAAGTATATGGATGTTTCCGAAAATAGTGGTACACCCAAATCATCCATTTTAATAGGGTCTTCCATTATAAACCATCCATTTTGGGGTACCCCTATTTTTGGAAACACCCATATGGAGCATTTGGGCATCCTTCCTCCCTTTCCTCTGAGGATGATGGAAGTACCTCTCAAATCTTCATGTCGTCGAGCCTTCCATCCAAAACGCAGCGAACCTTCCTTCCATCCGTGGAGGAAACATCGGAACGGAGGCGGGTGTCCGGTGGGATGGATGAAGCGTTGAATATATGTGGTGGTGGTTTCAAATATGTTTTTATTGTCACCCCAAGGATCGGACCAACTAGAAATAGATATATGATTTGCTCCTGGAGTACTAGTAAGTAAATTTTGATTCACATTTTTGAAAGATATCATTGTCCATCATGCCCCCCTTGCCTTAACAAGGCCTAACTGAAATCATTCCCCTGCTTCCCTCGCCGTGGATTTCAGGCCAAAGATGAAGGCCGAGATTGCCATCACCGTGTTGTGAGCGAGCTCCACTTCGGGTTGAGGGAATGAACCTTTAAACCCTGGAAGTCAAGCCAACTAATCATTACTAGGTGGTGATGGAAGAAATCCCAAACAACCACCTGGGATGGTGCTAAAACCCTGCAAATAATGAGATAAACTACCTATCAACTGGTTAGCCGGATTTCAGCCATCAACAGTAGGTGGTGGCAACTCAAATATTTGTTATTTTCACCCCGAAACTTGGGGAAGATATTTCCAATTTGACGATCATATTTTTTCAGATGGTTGAAACCACCAACTAGATTAAAATGATAGTCTCCAATTTTAGTTGATTGAAATTCCCTACTTTAAAAACATGGTCTTTGAAAGAAGATCCATTATTTTTTCATTTTTTTTCCATGGCATTTGGGACTTCCAGGGTTTTCCATTTCTGATGACAAAAGATTGGTGGCGGTCAACACCAAATGTGCGAGAGAGAAATGCAAGCGAAGAAAGCATGCAACAAAAAACATCGGTCCAAGTGAAGCCGCTCCAAGGGTTTCTGGTTTTGTTGGTTTTTTGTTGGAAACACCGCTGAAACGGGGCCCGCCGTTTCGGCCGTGAATTTGCAGAAAAAAAGGTTCCAGGCCATTTGGAAGAATTTCTGGGGATGCAAAGCACCCCTGGGATTGTTGGAGGGGAATTAAGAATCCACCCTCAGTGCGGACATGGAATCTATGATTTTTAGGTGGTGGTTTCAACAAACATTTGACACATATTTGTTCAGATTGGTTGAGCCAACTAGGTTTGTTTTAGATTTAAGGTGGTTGGTGATTGCTGATTTTAAACCTATATGATATGCCATGGGATTCAGTAGCATTTGAGGCATATGTCATGCTTTTTCCAGGCATCTTGAGTGTAGTTTATGGTGCCCGTAGGGTCATTGAAAAGTTTTGTTCTTGTTTGCCAGAACTATAGTCAACCATTAATGCATGTACACTGAAATTGCTTTACATTTATTCCCAAGTAATTCTTCTGTGATTGCTCGGAATGGCGTTCTTAGCCTTCTCTTCGCTCAAAATCCAGCCGTAGAACAGCGTGATTTCAACATGTTCAACAACATAATCTTACAAACAAACACTTTCTCAGCCAATGGCTAGCCTTTAAACTTTTGGGGACTACACATTTAATAGGAAAA
The DNA here is from genome assembly GCA_000507305.1 of Breviolum minutum Mf 1.05b.01. NCBI lineage: Eukaryota > Dinophyceae > Suessiales > Symbiodiniaceae > Breviolum > Breviolum minutum. The sequence goes on from DF240386.1 coordinate 171,048, forward strand.
CTATAAATTTTGTATGGCTGAGGGAGAAAAATGCGAACCATTTGCCGATTTTCGTGTATTTTGAATCCTGCTAACCTGGTTGGGAAAACCCGAACAACTCCGTCACCGACATCAGCTCTTCGTTTAACCTTATTGGGCGTGTCAAGGTGGGTGATGTACATGGATTTAATCCTGAAAGAAGCACAAGACTAGCACAAGCGTATGATATCAACATATTTCAAGGTATATGTACATATATATATATATTATGTAGTTGAAGTGCTATTAGTGGCCTCTTTATTCCTGAGAATGAATATGTGTCCTGATAAAATGTGGCCTTATATGTCATATGGGATACATATATGCCCCTAATAAAATTGGAAGGTCATGATTTATAGATATGCCAGGTCAACCTGCCCAAAAAAAACAATTGCGACATTTGGGTCAAAGTTATTTATGCCGTGAACTTCGCTATGTATACTGTATATCATAATTATATCATGTTTTGATATGTTTATTTATATATATATATATTCATACATTTCAAATATTCTTGGCTTCAAAACCAGACTTTTCTGACATGTGTTTTTCAGAACGGAGTCACGACACATAAGGAGCCATTCTCCAATGTCTCAAAACATCTCAGCAAAAAGTCATGACGTTATTACGTTTTATTGCCATCGTTTTTGGTGTTTTTTGCTGGGCATCTAGCATAGAACTGCGTTTCAAATGAGACTTCCTTTTATTTCCAGAGACACCCAAAATCACCACAAACCCTGTGCCCTAGCGAAACCCTGCGCGGCGAAAAAGGGTCAAAACAAGTGTCACATCCTTGGCGAGGTTGCCGTTGGACCGGCAGTAGATCTTTTTGTTTTGTAAGGATGATTGGACCCTCAAAAATGATCAAACATGGCTATTTTGAGGACCCTACCCCTGCTATACAGGTTCAAACCCTTCCATTGGAGGGTCCAAGATCCTTAGGGTTGTTTGTTTGCGATACACCCCTGAAAATTAACGGCTGGAACCTAAAAAAGATCACCCAATGCAAAAGGAACATCATCTGAACCAAAGCTCCAGCTTTGGGGTTCCCCTTTGGGTTGTTTTCGGGGGTGTATTTTTTGAGCAAGGGAATCCTCCAATACTGTTGAACTGTTGAATACCCTTGAGGTGGTGAAAAGACCTTTAAAATCATATAGGATCTCATGGCCCCAAAGTGATGTTGATTTGCCAGGTTGATTTGGATTGATTGTTTGGAATAATCAGTTTACCCGGAAAAGGCTATCTAGGTTGTGGTTTCAAATATTGTTTGATTTTCACCCCTACTTAGGGACATGATCGAATTTGACTAATATTGTTCAGATGAAGCCACGACCAGCTATTGTAGTAGACGTATTTTTTCATAAAGTGGTTCATCAAGAGGATCCTCATGTAATGACCTGTGAAGCTATTCAAGGGCAAAAGTTTGGATGTTTCCCTTGAAGTCAACCTATGGTTTTGGAAACCCGATATAGATATCCAAAACGACGTGAAAAACACTGAGGTTCGGGGTTTTCTATGTTGGACCCCTGGAAACAAAGCTCCGAAATCAAACTTGACTTCGAAAACACCAACATTTCAACATGGGGTATTTGCAAAGGTGGTGTCAAAAAGATCTTTTGAGAAATTCCATCCCCAAAATTTAAGGCAGGCCCTAACTTAAGGTTGCGACCCCCCTGGGGCCCTGAAATATCCAACAAACATGAAGGCCCTCAACCGCCTAAAGGTGGCCGACCCGACAAAAATGTTCGCGGGAGGCCACGGCCACCTCAAAGGCTGGAGCTGCTGTAGGAGGCGTGGTCCAACTGGGGTGGAGAAAAATTCAGGTGGACCAATTTCCATATCTAGGTGGTGGTTTCACATATTTTTTATTTTCATCCCTACATGGGGAAATGATCCAATTTGACTAATATTTTTGAAACGGGTTGAAAGTTGAAACCACCAACTAGATATCATTCATCTGGGCAAATTATGAGGACCTCACACGACCTTGGGAAACCCAAAAGGTTGGTGAAGTATCATCATTTGGCGACTGGAAAACTGTTGATGGCAACCAGAAATCCGGCGAGAAAACCACCAGGGATGTATAAAACCTTCGTACAAAATTTAGGAAAAACTACCAACCTCAACTGGTGCAGGGATGTCTAGTAGGTACATCTTGCTGGGGAAAGTGTTGGTTGAGCCTTGAGATCCAATCATCCAACATATTGGCAGAATGGAATCCTGAAAACGTATCCTGAAAGGCTGGATGTGATTGAACATGCCATTATCAAAAGGCCTTATTAACGGAAACCAATGGGATGATCCTCCAAGTATGTTAAACTTCGCAGGTGTATATCTCTATCTCCATTTTTTTCCAGCCTAGCTCTAAGTCTAGAACTTCTTAAATGCAGTTTTCAAACATATGTGTTTTGTTTCAACCACCAACTACTCTGGTAGTTATTGAAGCCATTTTGGTAATGTTGGGGAATGTGGGGCCCAGGAGTAAATACTTGAACTTCAAAAAACGTGGACAAATTTGCCAACTACATATCAAAAGATATGATTCCACATGTTTGTCCAGGGTTTTCACTCAGCACGAGCTTGGCATACTGTTGGCCACAATAAGACAAAACCCATGGATGAGTCGTTTTTTTTGTTTTAACTAAATTTCTCAAACATCACCTCCGCAGTTTTTTCCACTGAGAAACTGAAAGAGTGATAGTGATAGCGTCAAAAAATAAAGACCCCCAAAAAAAAGGGNAAGGGTGATCTACAGGGAGGATCTACACTCCGGTAAGCTGATATAGCAATGGAAAATGGACCCGGATTGAAGATGTATTTCCTATTGAACATGGGGATATTGCAGCCAGCTGTGTTAGTTTTTCAGCTATGTTACTTGAAAAATCGGCCGGACCCCAAAAGGAAAGGATCGTCTTCCAACCATCCATTTTCAGGTGCTTTGGCTGTTAATTCCCGGGAGTGTCATTTCTGTGTAATTTGTCACTCATGTGGGTGACCTTTCAGGCCAATGTTCGCCACCTTTGACAGGTGTCACAACGGTAGTCACCCAGAGCAAGGCACCTTTTGGGGGAGATTTTGCCGCTAGTTGAAGGATGTAGGCGTTTGTTGAAGCTGTAAATATTTCTCTTCCCTTGAACAAAACTAGGGATGATGGTTTCAAAGTAGTTTGTATTTTTCATCTCGATTTTTTGGGGATGATGATCCAATTTGATTATATATATATATATGACATAAATTGAGTTGAAACTACGAGAAAAGGTTTGGGGCCGTGGGGTTCCATTATCAACTTTGAACAGAGTAGGTGAATGATCGGTTACAATGCTGGTGGTTTGAACTGGTGGTTTCCACAACTTGTTTTGTGCTGCCCTACAGAACAATAGAAATATAGACCCCAGTGGAAGAAGAAGGGGATATGAAACTTTGAAGGGTTATGTCACAGTAAGGGGGCGGAAATCCCTAGTTGTAAATGAGATTTTTGACCCCAGTAAACAATCCCACAAATCACTCACCCCACTCGTAATGGGGAAAAAGTCCAGGAATTTTAGCATCTACGTATCCAACGTGTCTTGGGGGGCCAGACGGCATGAGGCAGTTGGACTCATGTCGGATTGTAAAAGAAAAACTAGTTGAAGCAAACGTGCTCATGGATGGGAAGCTAGTTGGAGTTTTCAACGGATATGGGATGGTTAGCTGACAATATATCTTATATAGCATGTAAACTAGTAGCCGATTTTTTCCCATGTTGAAATTGAGAGGAACATGTGTTCTGTGGAAAGTGGCACATTGGTAAGGAAAACTACCCTCACCCTCCCTGAACGTAACATAACATTCTGATGGTCGAAAGATGTTATTTTCTTTGGGTGTGGCCTATTTTCGGGTGCTATGTTAGTTTCAGGGAGTGTAATCTCAACATGACTCAACTACCGTGACAAGTGCATGTTTTTCAAAGAGAATGAAGTTGAAGCGTTGAAACTATACCTGTTGACACTCCTTTAGTAAGGAGTATGTACCTACATTTGCCCTCTATCTATGCAGGTAAATATGCCATAATTGATGGTATGGGTCGTAAACCGATGCTTCGGTTTGTTTGATGTGTGCTGACATGTAAGGTGGGCCCGGTAAACCAGCTATAAGTGGAGTCTATCAACCTTTATCAACCCCTATAAGTATAGGTTAAAAACCGCAGGAAAACCCATCTATTTTCGACCATTTATACGTGTTCTAACTCCATTCATAACTAGTAGGGGACCACCTTGTCTGACCAATTGTGTGCTGAAATGTCTCTTTCGCGCAAAAAGCGTTCTCAGCACGGCCTATCAACCAGGAAAAGCAAAGAATGAAATGATCTTATTCGCAGAAAGAACCTGAAGAGTTTTCAGGTGGTTGTGCAATGTTTCCCGGCACAAGCACACCCAAGGACATAGAATAAAAGCAAACCTCTCATCATTTTTCTATTCTTGGAATGTAGCATAGCACGCGACTTGAGAAGAAAAGTGAACGACTAAATTCATCATCATCATCATCATCATCATCATCACCATAATAATCTTAATCTCATTCTGTTCTTCTTTACGACCATCATATTTTGTCTTCATTTGTTTTTATTCTTGCCACGCTTCTGGCCGTATTTTCCCACATGCCCTGGCGTGGCTATGCTGATCCTCTCCCAGCACGGCGCTGGCAACGTGCCGCGGTCTCCACCCCAACGACTGTTCCGAAGCACCGGGGCAGCGGACGGGTGCTGTGGTTGCTGGGCAATCGCTGTGTCACTCGGAGCACGTCAAGCCCGGGCAAGTGATAGCGACCAAACCGTGGGTTCCGACAACCCCAAATGGTGGTGAATCGTAACCAGAACAATCTCCTCTTTGATGTTGGATCAACTTATATTGGAGCGCTATCGTTTCTTTCAGTCACAAAAAGTATATCGAATGATCTTCGTTAATCGGAAGACTTGATTGAACAGATTTTTTCATTTAAAAGGGGTCGCTTTTTGTTTGAAATCACGAACTCCTTTGCAAGGGGATGAGTTGAACAAATGGATCGGAAACAGATGCAGATGGGTCTCAAGGTTTTTCAAGTAAATCACTTAAAGGTTTGAGTTCCAAGTCATGTTGAAAAATCATGGTTCATGTTTATCTCCATTCTTAGTAACCAACAACTACAGGGTCTATCAAGCAATAAGCAATAGTTGAAGTAAATGGTAGCCAAAAAACTCACTATTTTCTTAGAACACTAATTAAAACAGAACTCCAAGATATCCTGACCTTTTCTTTAACACAAAAGATCAGAAAGAAACAAGACAAAAGAACCAGCCACTCAGGTGGAATTGCTTTTACCCTCCGGTGTCGTAAACACCTGGACGACCTCCACCGTCATTCCGCCGGGATCTCGCGCACTGGCTGATCCGATGGTACCGGGACAAGTGCACCTTTGATAGCCTTATGACCAGCGGCTGGTTACTCCGCTGGTTATAGGTGGAGTTGTAACTAACCCCTATAAATGGCTGAAAATGAATTGAGTAACTGGGGTTGTAAAATGTTACAAGTCCTAAAATGGAGTTATAACCGTGGTTAAAGCTGGAAAGGCGCACCTTGTAACTTTTTAGGGGTTCTTTGTTGGGGGGAACTATCACAAAGCGCAACTGTTTGTAGACAAAAAACCGCCAACAACAAACAACTATTTGGGAAAATGGGTTATGATTTCTGGGTGGGACAATCTAAGCCTATGAGCGGTATAAATCACTGGAAGGGTATCACCCAAAGTATTCAGGTAAGCAATTTGAGGCTCCCAATCGTGACGATATATGTATGGATATGGTTCATTTCCAGCATTCAAAAAAGGCAGGGTCAACCAGAGATAATTTGAGAATCTCCATCTTTAAGGTACCTGAAAATGTTTGTTGAAGACATGTTGCAACCAAACAAAGGCTTACATGGAAAATGAAGACGTGTTTACACCCAACCAACATGTGGGGTGATTGATTTTCATTCATTTTCTTTTTTTTTGCCTCGATCACCCCAGATTTGCTCCTTGGATGTGTTTTGTTTGAAGTAATCATCACATATTGAATCAAACCCACACGGCATATATGTTACATGTTGCTCACTACTGTTAACTGTTACCTTTCACAACTCTAAGTTGTAAGGGAATCCTATATATAACATTTTGTTGTGCCAACATGTTTTTGTTTGGAGTATTATTGTTGTATTTTAGGCAACTTCCCTTTAAACAAGAATCCCAGCGCATGTTCCAAGGTACTTATTAGAAAATGGTAGCTCTACTTTATGGCGTTACAACTCTTTCACTGGTACTTCTGAATCTTTAACACCTGGAGTTGAAGCAACGCGTTTTCGGTGTCTTGGTATGTTTTGTCCAGCTCAGGTTTTAGGGTGATTCCAGGGAAAGCTTGAACAGAATTGGGATCACCCTGTTTTTAGGGGGGTGGTAATAGAAGTAAAGTGGTAATAGTTTCAACCCAAACGTGTAAGTTTCTAATCTAAGCTCTTGGCATTTGTTGATCCAATAAGGGGACTCCCAATCTGGTAAGCTGGACCCATACTATTCCCATATCTTTAGATATTCTGGATTGGGTAACTGGGTATGGGAGTTTTGTATGGTAATGGGGGGTCTGATAAGTTGGCTGCCAGTAGATTGGCTTCAACATGTTGGATGCCTTGTGGTGTCAGGTTTTCAGAATTCAATGAATGGTTGCATGAGTTCAGCGTTCATTTTCCCAAGATGCTATGAACAAATCATTTCAAAAAAGATAGATAAAATCAAGCAACAAGTGGGGAGTTTATGGATTGGGACTTGACACAAACCAAATCTAGCTGGTCCAACCGGAAGGGAGAGGTGAAAGGAGCGGTTGGGGTATCTAAATTCCTTGCACAAAAAGGAGCAAATTTGAAGCGATTTCGCCAGGTTTCAATCAGCACATCTTAGCTCCACTCTGTTCATGTACCATGATATTATTTTTGTGAGCACCTGTAGTATTCCAATCATCCGTTTTTGAGGGGTCAAGAACCACATGTAGCAAGTAGCAAGTGAAGGGTCATGATGGGTGCATGTGCCCAAGCTTTGCTAAGAAAGAAGGGATTCAGAACTATGTACGTATAATAAACACATTGGTGACATTCATGAAGAAACGAACGAAGAAAGTGTTTTAGTAAAGTACAGCGATAAGTTACCTGAAAGATCCTCATAAATTCACCAGCCAAGTTTCTTTTTGTTAACCACGGTCATTCATCAAAAAGTGTCCATTTTTTACTTTGTGGTGCCTCTCTGAAAAGGTCCTCCTTGGGATCACGCTTTGCGAAGTCTGGTCATCGACTGCTGGTGACGGGCACACCTAATCAGGGAGCACATACTCCATGGATCTTCGATTTGGAGGTGACGCAGCTGACAGTTGATACTGTTTTTTGGCAGGAATCCTGCACCAGTTAATATGGAGAATATCGCATTTTTAAGATGGTTTCATAAATAACAGATGGTGCAGGATTTCTTTCAAAAACAGCAGAACTACATGATGACCATCTGACACCACGAAACTTAACAAGTTATATTCTATAAAGGAGTTTTGTGGTGTTCTTTTGTAACCATAAAAGATATGTGTGGTGTAGTTAGATGCGAGTACTCAAAAGTATACCGCAACTTGAGTCACTCAAGTCCATGTTTTCTTTAAAAACATGCTGACAAACATCTTTCAAAGGTCACTTGGCCTGAATGTTGCCGTAAATCATCAACCATTGCATTATCAGAAGGGGAGGTCGCAATGTTGCCGGACCGGCAAACATGTACTGTACATGAAGAAGCCTCCAAAAATTCTTGGCTGCGCATTGAGCTGCAAAAATGTACATTTTTGGGAGGCCTCATAGGCCACATGTTGTTTTCCCCATGCACAAACAAAAAAGGCCCGAGTGTTGATGAAGAACATATCAACTTAAGTAGTTTTTTTTGGTTAATAACTACGCCATGTCGCAAACTCCTAGCAAGGCGTTTCAAAAGTGAGGTGTTTCAATCATGTTTTGTTGGAAGATCCGTAAGATGTTCGCATATTCGTGGGACAAGCCACGAGAAGCGCAAATTTCCCATTCCCAGACGCTCAATGGATATATGTTGTGTATATTACCATGCAGGAAAACCCTCTTTCAACTACCCCTGCCGAAATCTAACATAGATACCAAACATGATGGTATTTAAAATGTATCTCCTTTCAAATATCTTTTTTGAATATCCTTGTTAGTTTTCGGGGGTATGACTAGCTAGTTTTGTATAGGTAGTTTTAGACCAGTTGGTTTTGTTGACAGCGAACGGGATCACGGGAAAGACTCGAAGTTTGACAGCTAAAATACACTGAAATGGGCTCCTACCCTGGTTGTTTAGGTTTTTTTTGGGGGGCAAAAAAACTTCCCCTTGTTATAAGGTTTATTCCCATTAAAGAAATCCCTATTAAACAGCCAGTATAATGGAACATAATAAGGTTTTTTTTGCGTGGCTCAGGTGGGAAAATGGAGCAGATTGCCAGATGCACCACATGCCATTTTGTCGAGTGCAGTTGCGGCAGATGAATCATCAATTTGCATCGTGGGCGGATGGAGTAAGATGCATCTTGGACTTCAAGACTTTCTTGCCATGTCCGGGGAACTTTGGATCTATAGGTAGATAGATTAGGGGGTATGATAGATTATCTTATGAATTTTCTGGTTCAGCGGGTGTCATTTTCCTTTGCCAAAGCTGTAGGTTTTTTTTTCCCACTTAAAAAAGATAGGAGGTGAATCATCCTTGACTCGGTCAGGTTGAACAAAAAATATGCCACCTGTTTTCGGTTCAGCTTAAGTGGAACAGAACTGCAACAAGAAAAAACATGAAGACGGCAATCTCACTCAGCAAGTGGCTGACCTTCAAACTTTTCGGGATTACATATTCAGTAGGAAAATCAAAGTTCAATCTTCTATTTCAGGGTCTCAAATGGCTGAGTATGTAATGCAATCACTAAGTTTACCCGAGCATACTTTGGGTCATCCTGGTCATCACCCTTCCCTCCGTTCCGAGTAATGGATCCCATGGAGTATAGAAAAGGAGCATCATGGCCTGGCATGGCCATAAGGATCAGCGTTTTGCCTGAGGCAAAGTTGCCATGGGTACATGCAACGCTTGTCGTTGACAGAACCTCGCGAAGGATGGCAAGTGTCCAGTGGATATCTTCCATGGCGACGTCCAGGCGAATATAGATGCATATGGTTAATAGTTCAGAAATCATGTTTGATTTGGGTTGTATAAAGCATTTAGTCAACTCAATAGATCAATAGTGGGAAAAACCTGACTATTGACTGGTGATAACTGAGCAATGAATAGTTGAAGATGACGGATTTTTTTTTTTGCAAGGTACTTGTATAGCTACAAGAAACAGGGATACAGTACCACCAACCAATGCCAGTTTGAAATCTCATACCGGGTAGCCTTTTTTTGGGGTAGAAGACTGTTGTTGTCTCAAGGGTTACTTGATGGTTTAGTGTGAATGGTTTGGAGTTCAGTATAGGTGTTTTCAAGTAATACTCCCTTTCGTTAGAAGATCCCAGAATTCAGATAATGCAAACCTTTTGAGAATACCCATGCCATATCCATGTATTGTAGGTAAACATGCCAGGCCCATGGATGCTACGGGATTCACCAAAGCAAATGACGCAATTCACATCAAAATTCACATATCTTACTGATCTCACTTTCTCACTTCAACATGAAAAAGTGCGTGGAGTTTGGAAAGATGATTTTTTTCAATATTGACTGTAACCCCTGTATACAGTAAGTAGGTTGTAAGTCCCATAGGTAGGTTATAAACCAACTTGCAAGGTTAGAAATGAAGAACGCAGAAAATATTCCTCGAAGGACATGGTGAATGAATCATATGGAACGAATTCTTGCTACTTGTGGGAATCTTACTTCTTAAGGGCCACCGGGACAGCAGTGGTCAAAGACCCCCTTATGCAAACTGTTTTTGATTTTTTCGATTGGTTGAGGGACCCGTTTTAAATGACATCCAAGCCCGTTTCATGGAAGGATTATACCCACCACAAAAACTAACATGACTGGCTGGAAAATCCACCATGAATGAAGATGTATTTCCTATTGAACAAATGGTGGATTTGCCAGCCTGTCATGTTAGTTTTCAGGGGACCTGAGTGTTGAACACATGATGTTGTTGGTTCGTTCAAGCAACCGTTTTACCTGCCATCACTGCCAGCTCTAAAGGCGCCGGAAAAGCTCGATCGGATGGAAGAATTTGGGTTTCTTTGGGATGGATGGTGACTCGGTGTGACGCGCCGCCTGGTGGTGGGGGTGGGGAGTGGTGTTGGGGTAGACTCAATGGGACCGTGAAACAACCCATGAGGAGATACCTACGAATTTACCGTAAAAATCAACCAAAAGTAGTTAAATATACCATTCATAGATGGTATGGGCAATAATGTTTCACAGATCTAAGATGGGAGTTGGTAGTTCTTTTTTGTGAAGCAGCCGCAGATTTTTGATGAAGTTTGCTACCTTTCATCATGGTACCCATGGTCATGTTTAACAGAAGTCTTAAGTCAAGGTCATCTTGAGAAAATCTTAGGTTTTTTTTGGGGGGAGGAAATTCAGTTGGAAGATCTGTTGGAAGATACCTGCTCACGGTTCAGAAAGAAAATTCACCGAGTTTGGGAGATGAATTTCCAGAATCATTTACAGGGTGTCAAACAGGAGTTGGGATTTTATTACCCCTCCCTAAAACCTAACAGCAAAAGCCAATTGAAAATAGGCCTTTTGCTCAAAAAGGAAAGGGTATAGTATTCTAAGCATCCATTTCGAGGTGCGAACTGGCTGTTAGTTTCAGGGAGGGTATGATTTGTTCTTTTTTTTGGGAATCTAACATGACAAAAGACCAAAGATTACTGAACATCCAGGTGTTATGTTGCAACCTGCATCTCAATGTGTTTTTTTCTGTCATTCACTTTGCCAAAGATGCCCAAATTCCAACTGTTTCCACCTCAACTGGCCTAGCTAATGACATTACCAAAGGTAGGAGTTTCACCACCAGCTGCGATCCCTCCGCACATCTATGGCTGATCAACCAACCCCCCTTAACGTACCCCGCAGAAATAGCCATCCATATGATCAGTGCTTATTAACCATTGGTTTCCCTTAATAATGCCTTATTAAACCCTTATTTCTGAAGGGGTATACATTAGGGGGGTTGGTTGATTACCTATTAAGCCACCAAGGAATGCGCTTCCAACGCTGCCGTCGGCACCCAAGACTTTTGGTTGCTACGGCGCAACGGCGCCAGCCAACGAGCCAGCAGCTCTTCCTCCCGCCTGGTGCTGCTGGGGATGGAGCGAGGGAAACTGAGATCGCAACCGAAAAAAAAATGCAGCTGCCAAAAGGATCAATGATTTTCTAGGTGGTGGTTTCAAATATGTTTTATTTTCACCCCTAGCGGGGGGGAAGGTTTTCCATTTTGACTAATATTTTTCAAAGAGGTTGAAACAACAACTAGAAATGATTTTTACAGTGGATTCATTATAGTAGAATGTGTATATGTACACACCAATGGTTCACATGATTGGGTTGTAACTCACAAATGCCTTGGAGTATACAGGGGTTATTAAATCATTAATCAAATCTTAAATTGGGACATCCCTGTGGAGTCCAGTACGGTATAGCCATGTGTGGGGCTTCACTGATTTTGAGCAATATACAGAAGATACATGAACATATAGTAGTTTTAAGATGGGTATACCTCCCTGAAATTTAGCATCGATATCCAAAGTAGCCATGTTTGAAAGAAGGTACATAAAAAGAACCATCATCTTGGGTATCTATGTCAAATTGTGGGTGGTGTAATCCACCCAATATGCACAGACCAAATCATTTTTTAATAGGAAACATATGATGAAGAACAATTGCTCAAGACATCCGCTCTCAAGAAAAATTGACTCCTAAGCACTTAATTGATCTCTACTCGACGGATCACCTTGCATATGAACTGATTATATGAATTATAGCCACCAACCCGCCGGTTGGTCACTATCAAATGTTGTAAGGATCAGGGCATCCACCCGAAAATGCCGGAACAATTCAGGTTTAGGAAATATGCCCATACCATCCATGGGACTGGTATAGCTACCTACATTTACTATAAACATCAAACCATTTATGTCGGAAAACTTGCCAATCCCATAGATGCTGAGGGATCATAAAATTTCCCAGATATTATGGTCCATAGGATTCGTATCCTTCTTGGCAAGTCTACACTCGATGCCATTGACATACACCCCTCGAGATCTGCACAAAAGTTAGGGGCGCCGGCGATGTTAGTTGCTCATAGCGATGGGGGCGGATGATTTTATGAAGATTTTTGGAGTGGAATGATGTCAAACTTATATTTTTTGAGGTGTTTTTGTAAGGTTCCTTTGAACTTTGAATTGGGAGTGTGATGGAATTTCTGGAATTTGTTAGTTCCCTTCAATACATGAAGAGTTTTTCTTGACGTGTTTTTCGTATCATTTCATGTTCAGTCTTGCCTTCCAAAACTGAGGAAACTGCAGGTGGAGGAAATATCTACACTGCCTTTTACTGCTCCTTGGTTCGGGTACTTATCCTCGAAGCAAGTCATTTTTTTGTCAGCAGATTTTAAGGGACTTGGCATGCATCGTTCTGAAAGGGGGAAAATCATGTGCACCACTGTTGGGAAATAGGGCTCCAGTTTCTGCTTCCTTATGCCCTATAACGGACAGCGAGTAGAATGTTATCCGGTCATTGTGTCATATCTCATTGTCATCAAGTACTTCTGGAACATTCTTCCCTCCGAAACTTCAACATGAAAGCTGAACATAGTACCCCGAAGGCAGTCGTTTTGTTTTAAGGTTCCAGGTGAAACTTTGGAAAGGTCAGTTCTTGTGATGCCCACCGCAGTTGCTAACAGTCACCACCAAGAGGTAGGGAATCTCATCTGACTAGGGAGTGTGGAATTCCATGTCCACCCTGACAGGCAATCATTGGTCCAGGTTTTCATCAGATACGCTTCACCAAAACATTTTAGCCTGTAGGCTGACATGGTTTCATGGTTGAATGTTGTTTTTAGTAGCGAGACAACGGTGAATTGAAGCTGGGCATATATACAGCTTCCAACATTAAAAGCAAATTGGAACCTGAAGATGTGGCCGGCCCCTTTCACTAGGAACATCATCCACAAGACTATGTGATGCCTATATATTTTTTTGGTGTTTTTTAAGCCTTTTGTTTTCGGCAATTTAACTTCATTCACACGACGTTTTCGGATGACTCTGATTTTTCCTCCGGTAGAAATCTCATTCAGGATCGTTTTTTTGGGGGACATGATGGTAGAATAAGCATATGGCAGACCAAAAAGAAATAAAAACTACAGGTGCTTTCTATGATATCACCTCTCATTCACTTTCGTTGGCCCTCAGGACTCGTTTGAAAGTTTGGGTGAGCTTTTCCACATGGATAATAAGCTCCTTGGATTTGCATTGGGCATTTTGGTGACGAAATTTGCCAACTGTTTGCCATCTGTGGCATTCTCTACCCAACGTTTTGCTGTTGGAAAGGTGGTTGTGGAACTGATCGGATTTTTCAACAATTTTTATTCAACCATTTTTGGGCAGGAAATTTTCCCCAAGCATTTTTACCAATCCAAAACTCGCAATTTGGCATAATCTCCCCATGAACTATGTCCAAGATGCTGCATGCAGTGAACCAGCCGTTTCCTTTGGAATGTGGTTATTGTTCACCTTTCTGTAGGTTTAGATAATCAATGAGGTGGAACACCATATGTTTCATGGACTTTTTTGGAAGAATGCCATCCATTGTCATATTCGCATGAACTATGTTGGAAGATACAGTTGTACAATCTTGTTTCATGGGAATCTACTGCCACCAATTGAAATAAGTCCCTGATGAGGCCCAATTAAAAAGGGACAACGGTGGTCAAGAATCCCTTAATAAAACTTTGTTTCCTGGAGGAGGTCACATTGCAATGGCACCCTCAAATTTCCATGACCCATTAGGATCCATGGAAATGGTATATTTCCTGCACCTACATTTACCATTAAAATCAACCATTCATGTAGGGAAAAATACCAGTCCCATGCATCCTATGGATTGTATGGCTGATGTTTTGCCTCATTTTTTGTTGAAAACCATCCAAAAATATCCAAGGCTCGTGTGCATTGGACGAGATCATGTACCTTGGCTTTACGGCGAATCGATTTTTTTTGTGAGGTTTGAGAGGTGTAGCTTTGAAGGTCTGTTTGACTCGCAACTGAAGCTTGATAGTTGGAAGGTTGGATTTTTGTTAAAATAGTCCCTTTTCAATTTCAAGGACATGTTAAGATTTTGGGGGTGTGAGTTGATTTTGTTTATTCCACCCTCCTGGGAACTAACATATCCCATTCCAGCCGGCACTTTTGAGTCGATGATTTTCCGAACTTCCCGTTTGGTGGGATATGTGATCGCTCCCTGGAGGGTAAATGCTTGGACTGACTCAAAGAAACCTTGGCTTCACAACTTTACACCATGTTAGAGCGTCATAGGGATGGTAGACGAGTGACTTTTTTCATTACGATGTTAGTTTACTGGCGAGTGATTATTAAGTCATTCAGCTAAGGACCAACTTTTAAAGTGTTGGGGATTACCTTATTTTGTAGGAATTGGTAATCTTCAACTTTTTTGGTGCAAATGAGCAAACGGGCAAAGGATGGCTATTTTCCCTACTGAATGACGAGCAAATGAGCAATAAGGTGGGGGGTGGTTCGCACCAAACGGTGCCAACTGAGTCACCAATTGAGCAATGTAAAAAACAGGTTGTTTAGGGTACATATACAGGATACTACCCAGTTATGTGGTGATTTTACCAAACCATTATAAGGATCCCAGGCATTAAATTAAACCAGATAAATAATAACCCATATCATAAACCAGTTACTTGGCCTGATGGTCTTTTGGCTGGGTGAGTAGGTGAAAGGGGATCCCGCCTACCAAACTAGCAAACCTTCATTTTTCACGAGCCAGCATCCCCCAAAAAAAATCCATGCCAGGTGATTCAAGCCGTGACTTTTGGGATGGTGAAAACGTGACTGTTTCAAAGCTGAGTGACCTCCAACTAGGGGATAAAAGGGTCACTTAGAATCACCAGGTGTTTTTTGTTTCTCTCCTCATTTTTTGCGGCTGTTTTTATTGTCCCACCTTTTTCCAGGTGCAAACCTTTGGAATCGTCCCTATTGTACTGGTAGCTCTTTGAAATTTGCTGTTTTTGTTCATGTAAGTCTGTAGAAATTAAACCTTTAGGCCCAGGAACCTAAGTTTTGCCTAGGTGCAAATGTTTGATATGGACCTTGGTTCTTGGCACACCTGGCCACTGCCAGAGGAGGGATGAAAAACCTTGAGTGACCTCTTTGGGGGGCGGGGATGTTGAGATTCCGGGGAAGGTCAGAACATGGTGGGGTATATAGGTTTCCACCAAAAAAACATGCATGATTGCTATTTTAAAGATTATGTGATACTATTTGATATCTATTTGATCCCTCTCTCTCTTTATATATGTTTTCAAGTTGTGTATATATTCACAAATCTCTGTATACATCCTGAATTTGTAGGTGATCCGGGATTGCTACAAATCTCCGGGAGGAATTCTTGAGTCGACCTGAAATAACTTATGCCATGGATTCAGGAAGTGAGTTGAGAGATGATCTAATTGAGCTGTGTATATGGGGCTTTCCTAAAATAGGGGGGAACCCCCCAACAAAATGGATGGTTTCTAATGGAAAACCCTATTAAAATGGATGATTTGGGGGTAAAACCCACCATTTAAGGAAATATCCATATGACACAGGTGGTTACACCCCCGAAGTTTAACAGCTCGCCCCTGAAAAATGGTGATTGGAAGACTACTGTCCTATTGGGAAGGTAACGTTTCAGGGGCGAGCTGTTGAACTTGGGGTGGTTATCCAAAATGATGCAGTGCCCCAAAGGTTCTAGGCGGCAAATAAACCATACATTTCACAGGGTGGTTTGCCAATGGTCAATGGTCATTTGGAATACTATTTAGGATAACCCCGATATACCTTCGTAAAGTGTATATATCTAATGTGATGTAATGCAAGCTAATTCAGTGTAATATTTAATGTGCAGCAATGTACTGTAAGCCAATGCAAGGTAACATCATGTAAGGTAATGTAAGGTAAGGGAAGGAAAAGTGATGTAAGGTAAAGTAATGCAAGGTAAAGTAACGTAAGGTAATGTAATAATGTAATAATAAGGTAACGTAATGTAACGTTATGCAATGTCAGGTAATGTAAGGTACGGCAAGGTAACGTAATGTAATGTATGCCTGTATGCATGTATGCTTATCAACTTTCTGGTTCAACCATCCCCATCTTTTTTTTCCAAACCCCTCCCAACAACTGTTGGGAGCGAAGAGGAGCTGCAACGTGACGAGAGCAATTCTTGGGTGAAGCATTGCGGATCTTGGGCCGTGGCCTTCGAGTTTTTTGACGCAGAGCACCGGGAAGTGAAAGATGGCTGGTGAGACACTTCGGTGATGGAGTGTGTTGCCAGCACGTAATTACCCCGCTTAAATAGTACCATAATAAATCCTTAGACATGAACAATAGACCGTTTGAATCCATTTGAGTGTCTGTATATGAATGAGCTCGAGCAAAACCATCATCTTTCAAAAACATACGTGGTGATTTTCAATCGGAAGAGCGTTCATCCGATCCGCGCCCGGGGCCGATGATACTACCCCCCCGTGGCGCCCAACAATTTTCCGCTGTCCAAAGAGACAGTGCCATTTTCAAACCGTCCAACCGTTCAGTGGACATGGTTTCTGGTGGACTTGTGAGCTGAAAATGAGGCACGGAATATGCATGGGAAATCAGTAGAAATTATGTAAATTGATAAAATCAAATGAAATCCAAGACACAAATTGGTCCAATATTTATATATATACTTGTACTGTTAACCTGTGCTTGGTTTCAGTTCTTTCTTTTAAAGGCCATTTTGCTGGGGCTTAGCAATTTCAATCCTGCTTAAGCCATGGAAGGTTTGCACCAAAACATCTTCCCACCAAGATGGGCCCTAACTGATTAGTTACACATGGAGTTTTGTTTCACCCCTACTAAGTGGCCAAACAAAAATGGGTTTAACTGGGGTTATTTCATCCCTGATAAGTGGAGGAGTTAAGTTATTTATTGCTACTTATAACTGCTGTTGTAGGGGCCCCATCTTCCCAGTTGCTCGCGACAGGCTGCAGGAAGTTTGGGTCACTCAGTTGGGTCAAAGTTGTGGGCTTCCTGACAAAGACTTTGGAGGATCATGTCAGTTAGTAAGTGGGTAGTAAATATTTTTTATTTTCACCCCTATTTGGGGAAGATGAACCCATTTTGACGATCATATTTTTCAGATGGGTTGGTTCAACCACCAACTATATAGGTAGTACATGGTCCTTGGATGTTCCCGGGACGGAAGTTAGGATCAATGGTGATCGGATCAATGGGTTAGTTATTTCACCTACATATATAAATGGGATATATTAGGGTCATAACCCACTGATCCTAACCTTTTACGAACTTCCTGGGACATCCAAGTAGTGACCCCCATTTACAGTACAAGAACAACCCGATTTTTAGGGGACTTACGATCACTATAGTTATTAACCACGTATCCACGTCCTTGGAAGCTGGTCAAATTTAGATGTATATATTATATATATATATTTTTTTTTTGGATGTCAAGGGGTCTTGTTTTTACCTTACCCTCCCCAAGACGAACAGTTTCAGGGACGACAATCATTCTGAATTCTGAATCTCCTGAATATCCTAAATATCCAAGGCAATTTGACATGATTTGCTTGTGTTTTTTCTGCTTGTATCATGGAAATTTGAGGATGCCTCATGGCACCCCAAAGTAATTTAATAGGATTCTTAAGGGGGGGGCGGTGATTCCCCTAATGTTCCCTAAGGTTCCCCAATCTTCCCGTTTGGGGCCAAGGTCCAGTGAAGCCAACACCGCCACCCATGCCACCACCACCGGCATTGACCAGTCAGGAGCGTCGAGATCTAAAAGGCCTTTCCCATAAGACGGGCCCCGGAAAACCAGTTAGAAGTAGGGTTTACAACTTGTATAACTCTATTTGTAGTAAGGGTCCATCTTGCAGGATGGCTTGTCGCCACCAGGATGGCTTGTAGTAAGGGTCCATCTTCCGAAATAAACACCTTCACTTGCCACTGGCATCGTTGATAACATAGTGATCGATATTGATCTCATATTTTTTTTGGAAGCCTTGAAAGAATGGAAGATTCTCTTTATCAACTGGTTTGCCGGATCTTATTTCCACCAACAGTGTGAATGCGGGTTTTTATTTTGAAAAGGAAAAGGAGATATTTCTGAGTCCTTTGAGGTTTTTGCTGCATTCCAAGTGGTGATGTTTGTTCAAAACATGATTGTTTTGTGCCCCTTCATTGCCAGGGACCTAAGGAGCGGGTGTATCGATCGATCAAACTCTCACAATGCGTATCTAGATAAACTCTTATCACAATGGGAAGGGATTTGGAGCGATTTCCCCAGGTTTCTAAACACACATCTTAAGGGTTTGAATTTCCACTTTTCCCTGTTTATCCCTTTGGTTAGAAGCCTTCAAATCTTCACCCAGGTGAATCCAGGCTTTCATGAGACCCCTAGACATCCAAATAGCGCCTGAAAAGGTGTTTTTAGATAGGTTTTGGTGGTCCAAATATCTTAGCTCGGGAGGTATTTTGATGTCTAGGAGACATTTCTCCAAAGCTCACCTGGCAGCCCCTTGCAGGAACAGAAACAGACGGAAGAACTGCTGAAATCCTGGGAAGGTGCAGCGCGCATTTGGTGTAAGATTAGCGGTTGGCAACCAAAACTACACTCCGGTAAACTAACATAGCAATGTAAATTTCACTATTTGTAGATGTAAATCCTAGTGGAAAAGCTGGATTTACATGGCTATGTTAGCCTACCGGAGGGTAAGGTGATTTATTTTTTGGATTTTTTGAAGTAAATTTGCCCAGATGAGAGACACAAGGTCTATTGAATAGTAGCCATTCAAGTATCCTTTTCAGTAAACTGATGTAAATTGAATTGGTTTCTGGAGGTTGCCTCTGTGAAGAGATGTCTCCAATCTTGGAGTTGACCCCTAGGCATTATATAAATTGGATATCTAACCGCCCAAGTCAAGGGACAAGGACGGGTGTACCCCTAACGTGCGTGGCCCCATGGTATTTAGCTGGTGTTCTCTGCGGACTGAAGGGGATTAGAACCCATTTTCATAGCCACTATATAGATATGTAGGGATTTCCCATAAGGATCCCACGTTGGGATCGGGGGTACATCCCTGCCTATCCCCTGACCAAGACAACAGTCACAAATTGAAGATTTATGCTGTAAGGGATCCCTGGTGACGAGACGAGAAGAAAGGTGGTGAAAACTCTCAAACTTGTTGAGGAAACCAAGTTGTTGACCCCTTGGAATTGGTTGAAAAAGCAAGCCATCAAAAGTCCTGATTGAATCCAACAGCCCTGAAAAACCACCAAACCTACTGTTGACGGCTGAAATCCGGCTAACCAGTTGATAGATAGTTTATCTCAGTATTCAGAGGGTTTTCTACATCCCAGGTGGAGCAGGATTTCTGAAACATCAACATTATCAAAGGCAAATGTGGACTATATCATGACCCAATAGCTGTTCACTAGTAGACTGTTATACCTTTTTGGCGAAACAATCGTAGGTTGTCATCGTAAGGCATCTTACTCATAAGGGGAAAGATGATGCGCTGGTACTGGGAAGGGGTTTGGGTTGGTGAATTATGATGATTTTAATCAGCTAATAGATGGCGTTTACTTGGTTGCCTTTGGTATACCCACCGTTCTTTTTGTCGCAAGGTTCATGAGTTTCATGGCAGGAAAAAATGGTCAACATGGTCAAAGTTCACCCAGCAAAACTGCAAAGTGGGCCCCAAAAAACCGGTTGTAAGTAGGGTGAAATGACTCCTATACTATAATAAGTAGTTTTTTTTGCACCCCAGTTACCCAATCTATTCTTGGCACATCTTAGGTTAGCCTTATTCCCTTGGCTCCTTTGAGTTTAGTGGGAAATTACATGTAACCCACAATAAGTTTAACTTTTAGCAGGGGGCCTAAGAGCTACCCAATCTATTTTGCGGCCATTTATATTTAGGGGGCGAAAAAAAAACTTATGCCGCTTCATAACGATTGGCAAAGGAGGCCCCACCTTGTGAAGAATTTTGCAAACACCACCAGGCCGCTTCAATGAGCTTGCCAAGACGGTGAAGGTGCTTGGCGCAGCTTTACCCAGTTTAATTCCGGGTGGAACGTTACGTTCCCAGCTTGGATATCCGAGGAAGTTAGTAAATGGCAATTAAGCTTGTATGTATACACGCTTGAAAACTAACATGTCCCCTAAAAAGGGACTATTTCAATAGGAAATACATCTTCCAACCATCAATTTTCAGGGGACATGTTAGTTTTCGGGAGTGTATGTGTTCAATTAAGTTTGCAAAGAGACAGAAAAGGAATTCCCCTTTCTAAAAGAAAATCTCACCTATAGCAGATGTGCAACTTCATCCTCCCCTCCATCTGATCAACAGCCACCGCAGGTTGCTGCGGAGACAGCCGTGGAGATTGATCAAGAATACACCTCTATCTCAGATCAAGTGCAGGTCATGACCTGGGTGAAGGTTTCCAATATTGTTTATTTTTCATGCATATCTAGGGAAATGGCCCAATTTGACGAGCATACTTTTCAAAGGGGTTGGTTCAACCACCAACTAGTAGGACCAAAGAAAAACGGTATCCTTTAACGTTTGTTTACATGTTTTTTTTGGCTTGGAAAGAGGGAAACCCGACTTCCCAGAAAAATGGCCTGAACATTTTGGGCTGGTGTAATTTCTTACAGCTGTTGCCCAGATGAAAATAAAGAACTGACTATGTAGTTTGGCGGTTTGATGGTTCCTTTTTAGGATGGAAATTCCCTCCGTGCCTAACTTCACACATTGAGATGAACAAATATATGTAAGTTGGATTATTTTTCCATACCACGTCGCCAGGCAACAGGTTTCGTCCAAATGTTCAGCTTTTTCCTAGGTATAGTGGTGTAGATGATTTATTTTTACCCGTAATTTGGGATATGATCCAAGTTGAACATGTGGATATGGTGGCCGGGGATGGCCGACTTTCAGGCAAGTATGACCTCCCAACCCCGGAAGTTTAGCAGGCAGTTCGCCCCTGAAAAGTTACCGAAACCCAATAGGACAGGCTTCTCTTTGAAACCACCAAATTTCAGGGGTAAACTCGCTGTTAATCTTCGGGGGTGTAACCACCTTTAGTCATATACACAGCTCTCACCTAACTTCCTGAATCCAGGCATAAGTTATTCGGGTCGACTCAAGGATTCCCCCCTCAGTTTGATTTACCACCTTCTTCCTGATTCACACCCTTCCTGAAAGTCCCCAGATGGACATGTCATCGTCCAATTGCTTTGATTTTTAGGGGTGAGCTGGCTGTTAGTTTGAGGGAGGAGAAATCATTTGCACGTGAATCGAACTTTGATACAAGTCAAGGCCCTTTCCAGTTATAAATGGTGTTCAAACCCCCTTTAAATGGCCCAATAAAATCCAATAAATGGGTAACTGGGGCTATACTCATATTCCATAGAATCCGAACCCCATTTATAACTGGTGACGGGGCCCATTTTGTAGGTATGTTGTGGATATTTTGCCAGCTAGAACTCCTCAAAACTCTGCTTTCGGTGCGTCCTCGCAAATTCGGAAATATCAAGGAATCCAACCACCTTCCATTGAAAGCATTGAAAGCAGATTGTTTGAGATATTCCTCTAAAAAAACTTCGACTGAATGCAGGTTTTGTATACCACTGCAATGAGAAATTCTCACATTTTGTCTCTGTATACCTCTTCATTTGCAATTGCACCATGGCCCGGGGCACTGAGCATCAACAGCATTCGGCATTTGCCACCAGGTCTTGAAGAATGATCACCACGATTTATGGTCGGGGAAACTTGGAGATCTCATCGCAGGGACCAAGGACAAACATGAAGGACCCATATAAAAATTGAGGTGGCCTCAGTTTCAATCACGTTTTTTAATATGGACCTCACTTCGGATAAGCGTTACTTGACTAGCATTTTATCAAGGTGCGTTGAATACAACCATTTGCTATAGAGCAAAGGTGAACAAAGGTTGTCATTAATATTGTTTGAGCTTTTTGGAAGGAACGCTTTCTTGGAATCCACTCATTATGGAACACCCTGCAATTGGGGAATAGAAAAAATAAGGGCATCGCTAGTCTTCCAAATACCTTGTGAGTAGACGTTTGAACCCCCAAACACCTCCTGAGAGGTCTTTAGGGGGTCCAAACACCGATCCTCACAAGGTATTTTTTCTGAGGATTTTGGAAGACCAGGGTTTAAACTAAACAAAGTTGAAGAAACATTTAGGTGTTTCCAAAAATAGGGGTACCCCAAAATGGATGGTGTATAATGGAAAACCATAGTAAAATGGATGATTTTGGGGTACCACTATTTTCAGAAACATCCATTTCATTACCCAGAACTGTTTTTTTTCAAAGTCATCTTCCCAAAACCTCATGACCCTTTCCTGGATGTGTTTTTGATGATTTTGGGATCAGGATTCTGCCGGATGATTCAAATTCTACGTCGAGACAGCATGACCATCCAAAGGTCGAATAATATGTCTGGAAACAAACTTTCGGCATCATGGTTTGCGAGCCCCACCCGCCCAGTAACGGTCACCGGCTGCCTTTGCCATGGTTGCTGGGTACGGGGTAGATCCGGGCAGTTACCCAGCAGTTCCTTTCCTGCACAGTAAGCCAAGACCAACCATGCAGCCGCAGCGAGACAAGGCGAAAACAGGAAGCAGCTGAGCTCTCCATGCAGCTCATTCACGATCAGCAGGCGCTGGGAACCTTTACCATCAACAGTCACCACCTGGGTCAATCTGGGTCATATGTTTTTTGAAAGATATTTTCAGGCTCAGGGAATACCTTTAAAACTAAGCACCTTCATTTGATTGCCACTACTTTTTGGGAAGGGGGTGTTCTTGGCACCCTAAGGTATGGAACTTATCCATTTCTTCCATCCCCCCGAAGATGCTAACAGACAAGGTTGGCCCCGGATACGGTTA
The DNA here is from genome assembly GCA_000507305.1 of Breviolum minutum Mf 1.05b.01. Taxonomy (NCBI): domain Eukaryota; class Dinophyceae; order Suessiales; family Symbiodiniaceae; genus Breviolum; species Breviolum minutum. The sequence goes on from DF240386.1 coordinate 194,324, forward strand.
GAAGTCGGGTGAAATAGCTTCTATAAGTATAGGTTTATAGGTTAATTACACTGATTACCCATTTATTTTCAGCCATCCATCAATAGCCAAGTGGCGAGGATTTGAAAAGCGCAATTTCTGCCCAACTGGAGCAGGCATCCCATGATCAACCATGTGGGAGAAACTCGGAAACCACGGTGCCTTTACCTTCCTGATCCTGTAGCTGTGGACGGCGGTGCTTTTGTGTCAGGACCGCCGATTGCTGGTCCTTGGCCATGGAACAGGCACAGCGAAATGAGACTGTCACCGCACATTGGATATGGCAAAATTTGCAAGCCATGGATTAGGGTTTTTTTCGCCTGATCCCCCCTACAAAATGCCTGCGAGCATTGCCAGCAAAGCCGTGTAGCTGCTCTTGCACATCCATGATCAGAACAGGCCTATTTACTGCAAGCACTGCCATCTCAATCTGCAGCTCCTGCTGATGGAAATGACTTGTTGGAGCCGATGTCAGCTCATCAAATCAGGCAAAATGAATCCTTGAGTGCCAGCAAGTGATTGCCAAAGCAAAGAAGGCACAATTTATGCATTCGAGCTCCAATGCACCAGATTGCACCGGTATAGGGGTTATAACTAGTTAACTCCATTCATAACGATTGTAGGGGCACACCTCGTAGAAACTGAAAAATGATGGGACTGGAAGACAAACTCTTCCCTTTTTTTTGATATAATTATATTCGTTAATTTTCAGGGGTGTACCTCCGAAAATGAGGAAAATGATCCAATGACTGACTTGCGCGAATATTTTTTCATGGATGAGCTGGGAACCACCAGCCAGTTGGTATATTTACTTGCATTTGATTCATTTTCATGATTGACGAGTACGTAAATATCTAAAAAATCTATCTCATAACGCCGGCAGCACTTTGGAACTATACCCCCACGTTTCTAGGCTCTTTTTGCTTTTTCTGTTTTTAACATGCAAGGCAGCAGTGGATATTGAAACGATTACTACCAAAATTTGGTTACCTTGAAACATTTTGTTGTTCATCCCAACGAATCTCCATCGAATCTCCGAATTCTCCTAAAACGAGTGTGTTTCCAACATTTTCCTCTTTTTCCACCATTTTTGTCCATATTAAAGAAGTATTGGGTGCCGTTTTTAGCGAGCTGTGAGTTTAATCAAACCACTGTAGCAGACTCCCTAAAACTATAACATAGCCCCTGAACATGGATGCTCGGAAGACTAACCCTGTGTTCAGGGGCTATGTTACTTTTAGGGAGGGTCCCTGTTTGTTGTCACCTTATGGACATCCTTTGATTCGCTGCTAGGAGTTGTTATCCGATCTCCTGGGTCACCTGGAAATAGAACTGGATTTGGGATCGTCGGGGCATCTCAGAAGATCAGGTTGTCAACAAAAAATGACAGCTTTTGTGTTTGATGCATAAAAAAAGAAACGTGTTCTGGCAAAAGATGGATTAAAAGCTTTGTGTGTATGTGTGTTTTGTTGTTTGTATTTAGTTTTTTTTGAAGTGGTGAAGCATGTGCATGGATACATGGATGAAAACATGGAACATTTACGTTTACTTAAGCTTACACATTGACTTGGACAGGGGAGCAATCCCAAATTATACTCACCTTTTCTTCGAAGGAAGTCCGAGGTTGATCCTTTTGATGGAAGACATCCGGCTAAACACCTGGAACGTATAAAACCCTTTAAATAATGGGAAACACTACCAACCTCAAGTGGTTAGCCGGATTTCATGCCATCAACAGCATCACCGTCTTTAAGAGGTTCATGTCCTCTTTTTGGGGGAGGGGGGGGTTTTAAAAACATCATCCTACAAGGGGGCTTCAAACATCAAGGGGTTACACCTCCACCTGTTTTTGTTGAGTGATATATATACAAGTCACCATAAGGGTCCCTATACAAGCCATCCCTAGCTAGTTATGGGAAATCCTTAAGAGTTGCTTTGTTGAAACAGAGCCATTCTGCGCGCCGCAGATGTTGAGATTTTGAAGCAGCCCAAAGACTGAATTTGTGTCGGATTTGTTTTTTTTTTAAGTGGGGGATCCGGGATCCATAAGTTTGTTCTTTAACATTAAATTACTTCTTTCTTTGGAGTTACGTTCAAAAAATAAAGGTACATATTCCATTCAGATGTTCTGTATGAAATATGTGTTTCTGCTTTCTAGTCTCAAGATTTTTTTTAATGAGCTGAAAAAAAAGAATCCACCAGTTTTTTCTGAACCACACAAGAACAAAACACACCTCGGCAACAGGTCCTTCCCAAAATTATTGCTGACTTTGATTTCCCCCCAAAGTTGGCAAAATAGCGAGAACTTTCCCCGAGGTCTAACATATCCGCTGAAAATCAATGGTTGGAAGATGAAGTTTCCTGTTGAAATGGTCTCTTTTTGCGGGGATATGTTAATTCTAGATCGGGGTAACACCTGATCCCCTCGCCGCCCAGGACCGCCAAGAAGTCGCGCAGTTCCATCAGGTGCGAGGGGCAAAACGTGGCATGGTTAGTCAACCTATCTCCCCATTTGACGTAACCCCTATCAGAAACACGGGTTTAATAAGGCCCAAGTTAAGGGAAACCAATGGTTAGGGCATGGTTGGGTGACTAGCCATGAAACTCCCCTTTTTTGAGTTTCACTCGTTTTGGAGGGCTTTTCTGTCATGACAAACACTAAAAGTTCTCAACTTGTTTGGTGTGTGCTTTTGAACCTAAGTTTTGTTCAAACATCTATAAAGTGAAATTCACAAGCACTTACCCTCCCTGAAACTAACATCCTGCGAATAAAAAATGGATCTTTGGAAGACTATAGTTAGCTTCCTTTCGGGGCCCGGCTTCAACCTGGCAGGTGCTTACTGGCTGTTAGTTTCAGCGGAGAGTTTAATCTTGACAAAGTTTGTTCATTTCCATGGGATCCATGGAAATGGTATATGTACCTTCATGTTCCATCAAAAATCAGCCAAAACTAGGTAAACATACCATAGATGGAATTCTTAGGTATGACTACCTACCTACATTTACCATATATAAAATCAACCATTCATGTATGGAAATATACCAATCTTCCCATGGATCCTTCCCTGTGATTCAGGTTGGAAGAACGCTCACGGAGCTTGAATTTGCAACTGGATGAGTTGACACGCCAGGCTCCAAAAAAAAAGCATGGAAGCAAACGTGTTTTTATTTCTCCCGGGGGGGTGAGGGGGTGCTATATATATATACATTGGTCTTCAAAAAGAGGTGTGTGTGTGTGTGTGTAAAGTTGATGTCATGCTGTATGTTTAATTATGCTTTCGTATATTTGCTTTAGTGATGTTCAAGGTTCAAGGATAGCATTTTGTCGCACTTGTGGATGCTTGTTTAGCTGTTTAACAGTTTAACCTGTTTTTTGTTTCAGCATTTGATATTGAAAGATCGTGGTTTTTCCAGCCAACCATATTAGTTCGCGGGGGGGGGGGGAAAGGGGAAATGTATCAAGGGATGGTTCTGGGGGCAGTATGTTAGTATGTTGCTTTATCTGGTTTTATGTTTGTTGTCAATGTATGTTCCTTGCTGTTGATGTTTTTTTGTGGGGATAGTTGTAGGGGGATTTTCCTCAAGAGTGTTCACTCTTCCGCTTCTTCCTCTTTCCTCCGTCTTTCTAGATACTCTTCTTCCAAATCTTCGTGGCTCATCTTCTTGATATGACCTACTCCGTGTTGCTCTGCTTCTTCTTCTGTCATATCATATCTATCATCTCTTGAAGGGTTATTACTTTGTTTTGCTCTTTGTTTCTTTGTTCGGGTGACCTTCTATCAAACACGCATTTCTGCGCTTGCCATTTGGTCGAGTCTTCTACATCGAAACCATCTACATTATTCAAACCCTTCTCTTCAACGTATCTTCCCAACAACTGACTATGTATATCATCTTCTATATCATAACCCATTTGATTATCTACTTCCATCATCAAGTCTTTTACTTTCCCATACTTTCCCCATATTTACACTTAATTTATTATAGCATTTTTTCTTTAAGTGTTTTTTAGTATTTCTATTATGTCATTCATTTTTGGTCGGACTGCTCCCTAACAACCCACCTCATCTCTTCCAACACACTATCACGTTCACTTTCTTCTGCTTCTTCTTCCTTCAGTTCCTTAATCGCTTTGTATATGTCATCCATCTTATAGTCTGGTGGTAGTCCGTTTGCTAGGTTTCTTAATGTTTTAAAGTTTCTAAATTTCTCCGTTTCGTCTTCGTTCATTGTTTTCACGTGTGCTTTGAGTTCCTCATAGTTCGTTTCTTCTGGTTCATCTCCACCTTCTTCACTTTTTTTCAGCTGTTTTCTCTATATCTTATAAAACCTCAGTGATTTTTCATGTTCAGCTTCCTTTTCTCTATGTTTCTTTGTTATGCTGATGCTCTTTTATTTTTGTCTTATAGTTATGGTCTAGAGATGGGTTGTAAAAGACTTTTATAATTCTCCCTCCCATTCATTCCGCCCCAGTATGAACTGATACATTCACGATGGTTGTGTTGGAGAAGGGCTAGCGGCTAGCGGCTATATCATCACTTGTCATGTTTGATTTTTTGTGAAGTGCCTAAAGATCGCTAGTAGAGCGTAGTAGTACCATCGTTTCTTTTACCCCCTTTTCGTCTCTTCACTCAAGAATTGATTTTATTTCTTCTTCGGATATTTCAGAGAAGCCATCTAGTCAATTTGCTGATTTGAAGCTTGGGCAGTGTGTTTGGCTGCTCCCTTTCCTATTCCCTTCCAACCATGTTTACCACGACTTTGACTTCATCATGTTCATCATCCCGTTGTCCGGGTACCCAGTCTGACGGATGAGCGAAAAAACCAAGCAACCTGCAGAGCCTGAACTTGTGTGTGTCTAAACGTGAGCCAAAGCCAACCAATCACTTTTCCAACAGCAGCGCAGCTTTTGCATCAAACCGTCCGTCCGTGTATGCTGCCCTGAATTTGTATGGCGATCCAAAACGACATCGCAACATTGAGAACCGACATTTTGTACTATCTGGACGGTCAAGACGAGGAAAGGAACAATCTAACAGAAGCGGTTCAACACCTCCGCCAACAGTTGGAGGAGGTCAGAAGAAAGACCGACAACATTGAAAAAACCCTTGATACAGTTTCCCAAATCTTTCGCAGGAGAGAACATGTATTGCTGCCCTTCTTGTTCAGCTTGTTGGTGGGCTGCGCGGTGAAGATCGACGGCTCCTTCAACCAGATGGCCGACAGTGCGCCGCAAACTGCGACAGAGTATTACAAGTACCTTGATGAGGACGAATTAGAGTATGACAAGTACCCGAAACCTGACCCAAAGATCGTTGATGTAGAGAACATGTTGAAAGTACAGGTGGGAGATAAACCCGTGCTTATGGATTTCCGCGGGTTCGATTCTCCTGGTGGCAAAGTTGAAGTGATGTTTCCAAATCCAAAGTATGGGATCTTGTTTCTTTGTTGTGGTGGGACTGTCAAGGAAAGAAAAGATTGGGCCCCAGGGAGCAATGAAACTGCAATTCTATTGCCAGGATGCTCCTCAATACCCTTTGCTGAGATTCGGATGTGCCTCCAAATGAAAAACAGAGCCCTTCACATTCTGTACAGTGTTTTGAATGCATTCACACTGGATGAATCCAATTGCCAGAAAAAAACGCAGGTGTTTCAGTGCAACGGAAACGGGGTGACTTAACGCATGTTCTTTGGATTGTTTTTATGCTCTCACGTGACCAATGCCTAAAACGCATTGGTGGGGCCGTAGACCAATGCCACAAACCGGAACTCTCCCCGATGTCTAGTCATTCGTGCTCAATCTTTCGCAGGTGCTTCCAATATAACATTTGTTGTATCCTATATCAGAGATTTTGTAAATCTTTCCATTTTCATACCTATTCATACCGATACATACCTTAAGTTGCTATTGTTTTAATGGATATTGTTTGGGTCACAGTGTTTGAATGGACGGAACAAAGCAATTAGCCATAATGGATATAAAAGATAGAAACATCATTCAACACCCAGATTGATCTTGGCAAAATGATGATGTGAAATCAAGAATTCATGTGTTAATCAAACCCCTCTTCCACCAACCATGGTTTGGTGTGTTTTTGCGGATGTTCCTCTTGTTGGTGGTTCAGAACCCCCCCCGAAAAACAAAACACCTGGGTCTCCTTCAAAACTTTGACAGGGTGGGGGTAAGATATGGCCATGTTGATCGCAATGTTTCCCGGCCTTCTTAGAAACCTCCAACATAAGAATTTAAGGTAAAGCTGCCGCCCCCAAGAAATAAGGCCTTATTAAGGTCTTATTGAGGAAAATGGTGGTTCATAACCTGTGAATTCCCATGACTCCAACGTTAATTCCCAAGTCATTTGCCCTTTTCGAGCCGAACGCGCCAGGCGCAGCATTTGACGGAGCTCATTGGGAGCCAGGTTGCATGTGAGAAGCCGCCTTATATTCGGGAGATGTGCAGCAAGAAAACGTAGTGGGAACAGGGATGCCCGACAAAAAGGCATCCCCTTTGGATTTGCTAAGGTGTTTTTTTACGGATTGTTGGTTAGCAGGAATTAATAACATGCTTGTTGTTCACCAAATTCCTAGAAGGGTATTGATTTTTCAGTTTGGGAGTTAAGTTGTAATCACCACCAACATAAAGGATATTCGCCTCTGTGTAGTAGTGTGTTGCAGATGTTGTCTTCCTTTTGAAATTATTTTTCGAAACACAGTTGGAACTTGTGAATCCTTAGGCTGCTCATCTCGTCATATCTGCTGAGATGAAGGGTTTGGATTGATATGTCACTTGGGGGGGAGTCTAGTCATATCAATCCTCAAATTCCCAAGCGTTTTGATGCTGTAAAAACTCCTGGGATTCCTTCGGTAAAGGCGCGCGATGATCCAATGGAACAGATGGCACATCTCTTGGCGGCACATCAAAGTGAACTGGATGCGGTTCAGGCTTCGGCCCGACTATTTGGTGGGTGGATTGGTTGGTTTAATGGGGATGCTGATCCTTACCATGGCTTCTGATAATCCCCTGATCTTCCAGTTGCGTATGTATTTGGAACCAAGCTCCCAGTTGTCAATATATCAGATACCTAGGACCTGGACCCCCTTGGTTCCAAATATATTATATAGGTAACTGGAAGATGAGGGATCCCTATATATATATATATAACTTGGGTAGTACGTATTTCATGCCCTATACAAGCTGCATAACCCCGGCGTTTTGATCACTACTCATGTGTGGAAAAACTTGGGACATGTTTTTTGTTGGGCAAAGCTCATTAGGGCGGGGAATTTTTCACTACCAGGGATTGTGGTAGGTATGATTGGGAAGTGTTTGTATGGCCTATTCTTCGAATGCTGGACCAAGTGCTAACCCCCACAAGAAATAAGACCCTAATAAGGTCTTAAGTCGGAAGGGTGGTGAATCCCGGCTATTTCTAGCTGGGGGCAGTGGCAGTAATTGCTGGGGTACCCTTCGATTGCCATTGTGGTAGTTCCGTTCACCCAAAAATGTGGGGTGCTCCCCTGAAAACTAACATGGAAACCCAAACCCTTGAGGTTTGGAAGATGTCATTTCTCTTCCACAAGGTTGTTTAACCCCCGAAAAGTTGTGGTTTGCATGATCCAATTTGACATAGATTTGCAATGAAGAAACGGGTGGTTTTTAAACCACCTGTAGGGATATTTGCTGTATCATTTGGGATCTGTATACCTTGATTATCCTTGATTAAACTTATATATATCTTTGAAGACATTTTCAGTATAAACCTACACCTCGCATCATAGTAATGCCTCATGTGTTTTGATGTTTTTGAGGTATTATACATCTCCACTGTATGTGATATTACATCCATATAGCTCCGTTTCTACATATATTTTTGGATGCCCTGAACGAACGGTTCGCCCATTCGATTCGTTCAGGAGAGGCTGAATGCCTCTGAAAAGCAGCTGAAAGCGCAGGAGGTACGGTGCCCAGATGCGCCGAAGGTAGCGAAGATTTACCTACCTGGACCCTCCAAGGGGTGCCATATGGATGGGAAAGGGTGCCATTAAGCAAACCCTTAGGCTTTAAACACCACCCATTGGAGGGTGCTGCTACATTTGGCTCAAATTTATGGTATCAATGTAGGTGTAAATATTCCATACATTCGGCACATATTTGGGGTTGGGGAAGCATAAAAATTGTCCAAATGGGGGGACAGAACCAACCTGATATGATTATTTGATGTAGATGATAGTTACTAAACAGGATACCCATGACAAACATATGTTCGAACGTATACCATATGCCATTGATACCCTGGTAAAGCTGGCTGTGATGGGCATTTTTTAGGGGTTATCTTTTTTTGGTACACTTTTAGGATGATCCCCTCCCAATCACTAGGATAATCACTGTTGAAGAAGAAGATCGTTGTTTATCAACCTTCACTTTTCATTGTCATCCTGAGTGGCCACATCACAAGGGTATATATAGACTATATAGACTTCAGATTTTTTTGGTTAAGATGCCAAGCTGATCAAAAACATGTCCCTTTTGCCCCGACCCCCCCGTGGTTACACGTAGTACCAGGCATCCTTTGCTTGAGCAACTCGCGCGAGAAAGAGAACAAAAAATGGTGGAGTTGAGTTGTGAAGTGGAGCTGGTGCTTGGAAGAACGGAAGCATTTTTAGGAACTTGGAAGTTTCAACAACCTTCAACAACCACAGGGCCGCAAACCAACAATTAACCATTAGCTGACACTTTGATTCAGGGCTCCCTTTCATCTGAAAAAACAAGAATCAAACTCAATCAGAAAGCAAAACAACATTTCGACACTTCGATGTATGGTGATCTTTTCTTTCTTTTTGTGTGCTCATTTATTTATAGGAAGATGAGTGCCATATGTGCTTGAAACATGGAACTATTTTTCAGGTGCACATACGTCTGGGCCTGCCAAAACCCTGCATTAGTGGAAACATGATCAACACGACTATGTATGCAAAGGGACCTGAATCAACCTTCATTACCCATTGTGAGCCAGTGTTTAGGCAGAACCTTAACACATCCATTTGATTTGATCCAGAAGATGCAAAATAGTATTTTTTTACTTGAAAATCCTTCAGTTTGGCACCTTTAGTCTATCAATGCAATCCCCAAGGAGAAGCATCACTTGTCGTTTCCCTGCCAGCCTTTTGATCAAGCACAAAAGGGGTGCTTTTTGCCGCCGCGGTAAATGGCCTCTTGTCCTGGCTACAAGGCACAGGAAACCAGGAATCTTCCCTCAAAAAGCTCAAATCCAAGACAATCTCCAATATGACTGCTTAACATATCCTTTCATTGAATGATCCGTATTTTCCCCGTGTTTTTTAAATTAGGGATTTGCTGCACACCCCTTTTGAAGCATCCTTACTGTAAGCCTTCACTTTTGTCCAAAAGGCTACCTTTTTTGTCACCTTTTTTCCTTTTGGCGCAGTACTTGAATTAAATTTCTCCATGTATGAGACTTGCTTCCATGGATTTTGTGTTTTGAAAGGACGGATGCAAACCTTGCTTACATCCGTGTGTTTCTCACATCCGTGAGTCATTTGAGCTGAAGTTTCTGAAGGGATTTATCTTTTTTGAAGTGGTTCCCGCAAAACAACATGTTTGCAGCACCAACACAAATTAACTACAAAGGTATCATCCCAGTTGAAATATGATATGATAAATATCCCAGGGTTTAATAACAATACATCCCAGGTGGTTGTTTGGAATTTCTGAACAGTATCATCCCAGCTGGTAAGCGGACTTCGGTTAAAACACGCCGTCCAGCAGGTCGTTTTGGTGGGCGATTCCAACGCTGGCAAGTCTTCGCTGGTGGGGCAGCGAAGGAAAAATGTTCAGCGGGACAAGTGTGATGTAGCGTCGAGGTTGGAAACTTTATTGATTTAATCTATCAAAATTGGTGTTCTGTTTAGTGATTTTTCATGTGTGTTCTGATTTTATTCTGATTTTGGATGACTATATACTTACTGGGGCTAACGGGGTTTTAGCAGCACATATTTTTACATATTATTACGTATACATAACATTTTTGATAGTACCTATATAATGCTTTCTTCAAGATACCTATCAGTTTCACGGAGGAATACATGGATGGATATGAGTTGGATGTCATTTAAGTCTTTCAGAGTCGGATGATGTTTTTTTGGCATCTTTAGGCATACCCAGACACTCAATGTATGGCTATATTTACCCTTCAGGAATGGTTGATTTTTATTGTACATGTAGGTATTATGTACCATAAAAGTGGATGCGTCATGGGATATAATAGAGTTATTCAAAACTTTTGAATGCCATGGTCCTTTGAATGGCTGAGGGAGTCATGGATGTCTTCTTTTTTTGGGTGGTGATTATTTGATTCAGATTCTACCATGGGACCCATTACGTTCAGTTCTACCGATTATAAAACGGGAATATGTTTTAATTTAACAGGTGTTTTTCCCAAACATCATGGCCGTCTAGATGGCTGTTATACATGTTTTTTTGTTTGTTTCCCAGGAAAAATAACGGGCAAACACCCAACGCATTTTGCAGATGTTCCATCTTCGCCATCAATTCTGAAATGTGGACTCTCTCCAAGAAATAGCCAGCCTTAGTAAGGGGATTAGTAGGGGATAATTATGAGTTTCAGAGATGGTAGTTGGGTCTCTGAGTATTTTATGGATTCAACATATTCAAGAAATGGGTGTTTCCAAAAATAGTGGGGACACCCCCCAAAATGGATGGTGAAAATAATGGAAAACCCTATTAAAAATGGATGATTTGGGGGTAACCCTATTAAAACGGAAACATCCAAATAGCTGGATTATTGAGGCATGATGCTGGTTACAACTCGTTGATTTGGGGGCTTTTTCAGGTACTTCGCTTTACTCATGACCGATTTGATGCCGAAAGTCTTCCCACGCACCTCGGATCCAACAAATTCCAGAACAATTCGTGTGCCATTTGTTTTTTGGCCTTAGACATCCGAGTACCTCCTTAGGTTTGGTGTTTTAGGTATGTTTTTGGGGTCCAAATACCTTCTTAGGAGGTGTTTGGATGTCTAGGTGGAATTTTGTTCTTGTAATTTCTTGTGGGTTTTGGTGGATTTGGTGCAATTTGGGGATGGAAAAAAAAACATGCATTTTTTTTTTGTGGATTTGTTTCTTTGGGGGATTGCTATGGATTGCTTGACTCCTTTTCTACTATGGTAAAAAAAACAGCACCATAAATGACCCAAAGTGAGGAATTGTTTGTTGACTTTTCCCCCATCTTTTTTTAAGCAAAATTGAAGTTCAACTTGGATTTCTGTTTTTTTTTGGGGGGAGTGATTTGTGTGTTGATCTTTTTCTAGCATGGCATTTTCAAAAAAAAACAGGGAATTTTCGGGATTCGGCATGCGAAACTCCGAGTTGACACTGGGACATGAAGGTTTGGCTCGTGATTCCCTTGAACTCAAGCTACTGTTGATGGAAGAAATCCGGCTAACCAGTTGAGGTTGGTTGTTTGTCCCATTATGTACAATGTTTTATAATTACATCCCAGGTGGTGCAGGATTTTTTCCATCAGCAGTATGATAATCTAGTGGTGACTGTTCATGTTCTGGGTAAGGGTTTTTCTAGTTTCAGACCCCCCAAAATATCACCATTGAAGTTAAGGAATTGTTTCCAAGGGACCTAATTTGGCCAAACACACAAATCCACTGTTCTTAGGTCCATTGGAATCTTGGGACACATATGGTGGCTTTTCTGCCGTTTCTGCCATTCCTTTTGGTTTTAAACATGCTAGCAACTGCAGAAATTGTGGTTTTGAACTCATGTTGAGCTTGGGTGTGTCATGGAAAGGCAGAAAGGCATGGCAAACATGGCAAGACATGGTAACCAATATTGTTTTGTGCAAGAATAGTAGCCGCAGCAGGAAGTGAACTTGACTTGTATTGGTGGGTGTTCCATGCGAAGTCCGTGGCCATTTTGACCCAAGCCTATTACGCCTTGTGCTTGCCAGCTGATACTAGATGCCTATACCCCCCAAGCTTTGACCAAGCACTTGCTTGCAAACGTCAGCTGCCTTTGGACGGCACACCTGCTGCAGCAACCCAGCAGGTGTGCGGCCCCAACCGCAGCTGACGTTTTCAGCCTGAACAACCCAGGCCTGGAAGGTGCACGTTCATTTGGCTTGGCTCCACTTTTCTTGCCCATATTCAATATGGCCAAGAAAAGTGGAGCCATATTCATTTTGGCTTTGATGATTGTGGCATTGTCAGCGCGTCAGCGGCAAAGTATTGAGAAGCAAAAGACTCACCGAAAGGTGTTTTGGCATCCAGGTCTCAAGCAATCCTTGCTTCTCGTTTTCACTGTCTCATCAGGGATGCTCCTTACAGGCTGTGGATGGGAAGAATACACTTCTCTTGAAGAAGCTCAGAACGGGGTTTGTAGCTCTCCTCCTTGCCCGTGATATTGCAAGAGTGTGTGAAACTAAGATGGGATGGGTTGGTTGATGTTGACAAAGAAACGATCCACCATGGGTTTCAACACTGTGCAGATGCGATCAAAAGGCCCTGCTCTGAACAGCTGGAAGAAGTGAGACAGAGTGCTGCTGCTAGATGAGCCGAGCTGTGATTTTTGGAGCATTTTGACATTTTCCTTCCTGTACAGTCAGTCTGTTTCTTGACATTCTGGTGTGGAGCAAAAAGGTGTTCCATGCAAAACTGGCCAGTCCGATGTGGCTGGTGTTAGCTTGTAATTTGCGATTTTCAGCTAAGTAGTAGTGACCACTCCCCAATATTTCACGTAATAAGTGCTATTTAGTACAATTTAGTATAGAATCTCTGTCAATCTTCACTATTCCATGATGTCCTTGACGTCACAGGAGGTGACTATCCTATTGTTGAAAACACCTAGCCCAGCTTCCTAGCTCCTCGTGGCTACCCGTAAGTTACCCAATCAACCTATTTATATAGATGTTGAGAATGAAGGCATGCATGTAATTCAAAAACAACTTCCCCTATTTGCTTTTCGATTTTGACACGATACAAATTTCAAATCCCCCCAACTGGTAAACCTGTTTTCAAAGGGTGTTTGCTTCTTGTGAAGTTTTTGTGGAACTGTGGGCCAAAGCAGCGAATCTCTTCGCTGAGGGTAGCCATGGACTACAATGTGAAGAAGGCTTGGATTTTTTTTCTCAAAAGGTGATGCAAAGGTTCAAGGAATCTACCCCGAACATGACCTGATCATTCAGAGTCTACAAGGTTTTTGAGCCCCGATATGGGGAACACCTATAGCCGAAAATCAACTAGGGTAACTGGGGTTAGCCTTTATACCCTACTTATAACTGGTAAGGGTCCCACCTTGAAGGAAAAGATTTACCCAGATCTTTGCTGCTAGGCGTTGAGGATCGCGAATCTTCTCATTGATGTTTTCCATCGCCCAAGAAGAAAGTTCACCATTGTCACCATTCACCATTTCGAGGTTCAATGTTTGGCAATGCATGCCAGCAATCCTAACATTGGGGGAAATGATCCAATTTGACGAATTCATATTTTTCAGTTTGAAGTTAACCACCAACTATACGTATTTTTTGGGGAACAACGTATACATATATATTTATTAGTCCCTTTTCCATGACTCATCCTTTACCGGAAGGTACGCGTACAAGACCAAATCTTGAAGTTGAAATTATGGGATACGGTAGCTCGGTGAAAGGCGTTTCGGTGAAGGTGGCGTTGGTGACCTTGGGGGCTTGTTCAGTTGAAGTGTTGTGATGTAATAGTATGGAGGTTTACAAGTTTAAGTCATCTAAAAAATTGAGTCATTGATGTCGAAGACAACTTGGGGGAAGTTTTTCTCTTGAATTTTGATTGTCTATGTATATTATCTTGCAATGCGAGTTTATTAAACCCCTCCCAGGATGTTGGCTCGTCACCACTAGAACACAGGACCCCCGAAGAAAATGAGCCCTTTGCGGAATCCAAGCCAAGGCGATACAATGTGGGCCCCTACGATCGTTATAAATTGGAGTTATGTGAGCCCCAAAGATTTGTAGCTGGGGTTATCAACTATAATCCTATATCTCTAGGAGTTTAAACCTACTTATAACTGGTTTTGGGGCTCACCTTGCAAGTCAGATTGGAGAAATGTTCGAGTTTTGTGTAGATTGTTGACTTGTCCTGTGTGTTTTTCTGTATATGTTTTGGCTGTTTTGAGAGATGTTCTTAGATACATATTGTTTTAACTCATTTTTATTGACATTTGGGAGAATACGATCTACTATTTCTAAGCTTTGTTTTAACTTTTTAAGCATCGCGGAAATTCACGGGTGCCCCTTAAGGCCGGTTTGGCCGAAAATTTCTTGCGAGGGGTTCCCTGGAGGGTAGCCTTAGATTCTCGAATTACATGACTGTGACATGTCAACTTTTGATGGTCAGCAGGGGTACCAGGTCACCAAAAAAAAACGGGCCCAATAGAAATGAGCCATTGGGTTATGAGACCTACCACAATTTCTTATTCATAGTCAAAGTTATTTACCCTTTGCTCTTTGTGGTAAGGTCTTCTTTCGCATTTGTCTACGGATTTGGGTATCGGGATGCTGAAATATGATGTATAAGATAATTGCAATTTTTGATAGGATAATATGCCCATGATGATTCTCTAGTTCCATGAAACCACCTTTCCGATGGTTTTATGTTTCTTGACTTGGATGTCCCAGGAAGTTAGGATCAATGGTTAGTATCTGGGTTACAACCCCAATATACACCATTTGTAAGTAAGTTGTACCCATTGATCCTCACCTTTGATCCTAACTTCCTGGGAGATCCAAGCACCAGGCTCCCGCACAGGGGTGGTGAATTTTTGAACGAAAACCGAGGCCGGTCAAAGTCGATTCCAAAGTTTAATTCCAATGTACATCGCAGAGGCGGATGTCTTGCTCATTGTGTTACTTGGTTTCTGTCCTGGCATTTTGTTGTTGCATAAGATGTGGGATAGGGTGTAAAAAAATAAAAAAGGTTGGGGGTTGAAACAAATGGGTCCCCTTATTTTTTTGGGGGGATGTTGATTCCGAATCAACTAATGGTAAATTGGTGGTTTGGGATGCGAATCGGGGTGCCCCTAAGTAACAATTGATTCCAAAAGCGGATCGCAGGAAATCAAACCACTTCTTACTCCAAACATCATCCCAGAAATCTGATGGTTGGAAGATGAAGGAAATTCAACATATTTAACATGTCACCCGAAGCTGAAGATTTCTCTTGACTATTACATAGACCTCATTCACGCAAGACCCGATTTTTTTTGAATCAGGCCTTACCTTTCACCCTATTTCCAGTGGGGTGTTTGTTGATGCCGGGGAAATTATCTCCAAAATACTTGGTATGGAACTCGGGGCAGTGACGGGGTGGTTTTTGGCGTGATTTGGTGATCAATGCGTTTCCTGATTTAGTTGAGACAAGGGTTGCTACCATGTTGTATATCGTAGATAGTTCCAGTCCATAAGAAGGACCCTTTCCTAACTAACAGCTTGAAACCAAAAAGACTCTTAAGAAGGTGAAAGGTCACCATGTATGTCACTTTGGGGTCAGTTTTTTTTGGGAGATGTTTGGCATCCTATGCTATGTAATGCTCATCTGTCCGTTTGATCCAAGGTATGATATCACCAAGAGAGACTCCTTTGCTTGCGCGAGGCACGAGCATCATCTCAGTGGTTCTCACAAAGAAAGAAAAACATAAATACAATTAACTATTCCATTAACTGGGCTTTACCCTCCTGAAAATAACATAAACCCTGCACATATTAACTCAATAAGTTTTCCATCATAATTTGCAATCATGACTATAACACTTTAATCATCATTCGAATATATTCGAATCACCCCCTGCATGGCCCGAACAACCAAGGTGATGTTTTCAATGTTTCAATTTCACACTGGTTGGGTTTTGCTTTCTACCATTGGATTCAGTACCATGGGAATTTCATCACAACTAAAATCACCAATCTGAGGGGAATATGTTATGACCTACTTTTTGTTCCCACCATTTGAAGCACCCCCATTGTTGTTTTGGGTTCAAACCGGCCAGTTCTAGAAAGAGTCTGTTGACGGGCAAAAAAAAACTTCAGTGAACTGCACTTGTTTCTAAGAAAACTCCAAGCAATTGATTCGTTCAAATTTCTCTCACGAAATGAGGTGAAATTCGCTGAGTCAGTTCCCGCGCGAAAAGTTTTTTTTGTTGATGGAACCTCACGCCAGAAAAGGTAGGTGATTGAATTTACATATTTTTGAAGTCAAACTTCACCACTACTAGTTGCAAATGAGATATAGATATGTCCCTTGCCAAGTAAACCCTACAGATCACCCGTGTTGTAATAGGGTAAAACCAGGAATTAAATTCGTTTACAACACTCAGAGAGCTGATTACTGTAAGAATTATTTTCTTTGAAATCTACCCGTACAGGTTTCAAAGATTCCTCAATTCCATTAGATTTTTGCACCCAAAGATTGCTAAGGGTTTGTCAACAGGCCTCTGTTTCATCCTCCGATTTTGTTCCACCGAATCCCTGTTCGTTGATTACCTCCCGAAAACTAACATGACAATGGATAATCCAACATTTGAAGATGTAGTTCCTATTGAACATGGGGATGTTCCAATGTCATGCTAGTTTTCGGGGAGGGTACTTGATGAAGGATCCGTGGGTTTTTCAGACAGGCATTGGATTGAGAGTATTCAGCATGGCGGTCCATCTGGCGCACTGCTGGCGTTGGTGGGAAATAAAGTCGCCTGGCGAAAGATTCTACGAATGGTTCATACTCTTTCTTCCGTACTCCCCCCGAAAACTAACATGGATACCTAAAATTATGGTTTGGAAAAGGTGACCTCTTTCAAATATGGCCAGTTTTGGTATCTATGTTGAATTTCTGAGGTGTAATCTTTTGTTTTTGTTGGTGATGATTTTCGGATTCTAGCATGGTAACTCACCATTAAAGCACCATTTGGGGAATGAATCTTATTTTGTTCCAAGCATCCAACAAGCAAATCCAAGTAATCATGGAGTAGTAGTAGTAGTAGTAGTAGTAGTAGTAGTAGTAGTAGTAGTATCAGTAGTAGTAGTAGTAGCAGTAGTAGCAGTAGTAGCAGTAGTAGTAGTAGTAGTAGTAGGAGAAAATAGCTACATGGTAACTAGTATCGGAGATGCACTCAATCTTTATTGAAAACATGACCCATGATCATAGAAGGAAGGGTAGGTGGTGATTCCAATGAGTTTGTTCTTTCTATACAACTGCTTGGAAAATTATGATCCAAGTCGACTACTGCAACATTCATTTTAGAATGGGTTGAAATCATCAACATGGGGTTAGTGATCACGGAGTTGATTGTGGTTTACTCATTTTACTAGGATGTTCCTTGTGATATTATATTTGTTGGTGGAAGAGAGCCGGAAAAAAAAACAGTTGAGGTTGGTGGTGTACCCCATACTGTAGTTTTTTTACATCCCAAATGGTGATCGCCGGATTTCTGGACCATCAACCGTATCCCTGGAACAGGACGCCCACAATCTGAGCTAATGGATTGGAAGACATGGCGTAAACAAAAGTTGTGACATGGTCGGAGCACGGGACCAAAATACTGCGAGATAGTTGGAAAAACATGTTAACACATCAAAATGCCCAACCGTTCAAACTTTCAGAAACCTCAACATTTGTTTAAAGTAAGCACCACATTGAATCCCAGAAAAAACAACAACAACATCTTCTCCTGGCACAAGTTGCAACCTTTCTTGGGGATGGTGAGTTCCCGTGACCCCGAACTCAAAGGTTCCGGTTCCGGACGGACGTAAGGATCGTGAGGATCACCCCAAATTTTTGTTCAGCCATGAAGTGAGTTGGGCCATTTAGAAGAACAATCCCTAAGGATCCAATCACCTTCTCAGATGATGATGGGGTGTATAATCACCTCCTTAGAAAGGTATTTAGGTTCCATTACCATTCTCAGAAGGTGATAGGATCCCTAGGGAATGACCTAGGGGACGAAAACAATCACCATGTTTATGAAAACCCACGTAATCCTGGGATGATCCTCCCAAGTTGTTAGTAGCCAGTCATCAGGCAGATATGGCCAAAGTGGGCGCTGTTGGCCGTGCCGTATCCACAGATGAGGCGCAACTCTTCTCCAAGGACCTTTCCCCTGGAAAGGGTGGTTGTTTCAAGGGGTGGCCTACCTTTGCCCTAGGGATCCTGGCTCACTGAAACTGAGAATGGTACCCCCTGGAAGTTTAACATAGCCCCTGAAAATATACCATCCCAAAAGGAAAGTAGTCTTCCACCCATCATTTTTCAGGGGCTATGTTAAACTTCGGGTGTGTAATGGGACTAATGGAATCTAAATACCTTTCATTTCGGAGGGTGTTTGGTACACACCAATCACGCTCATCCTCTGACAAGATGAATTGATCGGATCCCCAGGGTGAAACGGTTGGTTGTTCCAAAAATTTTGGAGCCTGAACGAGGTCATATATTCCTATGACATGTACATGAAACATGGCTAGAATTTGCATGGAATCCCTGGCCAGTTGCTATTTTTGTCCAGCTCTGTTGACTCGAAGTTTGGTTTTAAGTCTTGTGTTCTTGGAACCTGATTGGCGCATTGATGGGACAGAAATATTTATACATCCATTTTCCCTTAAAGATGTGGACATGTTTCACCCGTCATGTCATGTTTTGATTTTCCATTTGATGGAGTATGCTGTTGTTCATTCAGGTTTGGGACGTGAAATCATGACCTATAGATACTGCACAGACATTTGAAAGACTCGGACTTCAGCATTTTCTAATGCCGATGTTGTTTGTCCAGCAGTGTCACTGACGTACGTTGGGAGGAGAAGAATGTGCTCTTTACAGAGACCAGTGCAAAGACAGGCGAGTACAATTAATATTACTCGGTGGTGGTTTCAAAGATTTTTTATTTTCATCCCGATCCCTGGGGAAATGATCAAATTTCACTAATATATTTCAAATGGGTTGGAACCACCAACTAGAATAGATTCTTTTCCCCATTCTATACTGACTCAGGTGTCTATAGTTGACTGTGGCGGGGTGTAGCCATTTTTTGCCTTGTGATGACTTGTAGGACGTAGGGGGATTCATCCTTTAAGGGGTTAGTAACTAGTACGAACATCCAAATCAATCTCTCAAGTAGACAAGCTTGGAAAAGCTAGGAACTTCGATGTTTCTCCATGAGAAACTGCAAACCTACATTCATTTGGGGCAAATTTCATTGCGACAATGCCACTAACAACTTATCTAAATTCAATAGCCATGTGCACATATGCCCTCTTTAGCTACATATACGTCCAGGTACGCTTACATGGGTACATATGCCTGGTACGGGTACGGTCATGAGGGACATGTGTCTGGTACAAGGTACGGTCATGTTAGTACGGGGTACGGTCATGGGGCACATATGCTTGGTACAGGGTACGCTCATGGGGGACATGTGTCCGGTACAGGGTACGATTATGGGGACATCCAGTCATCCGTACTATACAGGTACTGCTATGGGGGACATATGTCGGGTACAGGTAAGGGCGCTAGCTACTGTTCATGAGAAACTTCTAAAGTTCAAACGACGCCTTTGATGTAGTCTTTTTTTTTGTCGACGAGATTTACAGACATGTACCTGAATCGTTTTTGGATGAGAGGAATGTCTCCTCTGTACACAGTACGTGTACTCTTGAGGGGAAAGGCTTCCATCGTGTATGTGAAAAATGTACCCTCTTACGTGTACCGGTGTACCCACTTCAGTGTACCAGGTGTACCCAAGAAAAAACCCTACAATCCACTATCATTTTTGAATACCTTTCATTACTTTAGGTTTGGCCTTGTAGGGTTTTTTGTTGATTTTGTAGGTTTTTTTGTTGATTTTGTGAGTTTTTTTCCTGGGTGCATAGGGTACATCTCTAAGGGTACATTGGTACATTTGTGATGGTACATGGAGTACATCTTTGGGGGTCCGTGGGGTGGTCGGATTGTTCTCGTACACGAGTGGCCCCAGTTTACAATCACATTGTTCTTGCTGCACACTAAGCGGTTCTCATTTTTAGAAATGTGCCAGAAAAAAGGACGAGAGGATCGGAGAGGGTGGCCAAAAAAAAGCACCCATCCAAATCCGTTCTTTTTTTGTGGCTTCAATCCATCAATCAATCCACCAAGTCATCAATCAGTTCAAGTTCTCCTGAGGAACAATTTTCAGAAAAAACAAACACTAGCAACACGTACCTAGCTCAGACGCCCCTTGTTTCACCCAGCGTACTGTCTTTACTGTATCCATTGTACTCAGTGTACTGCTTGTACCGTACCCCTTGTACCCAGG
This sequence comes from Breviolum minutum Mf 1.05b.01, assembly GCA_000507305.1. Lineage (NCBI taxonomy): Eukaryota > Dinophyceae > Suessiales > Symbiodiniaceae > Breviolum > Breviolum minutum. The sequence goes on from DF240386.1 coordinate 214,694, forward strand.
GTACCGTCCTCAGTTTAACCATACCTCAAAGAGCATGGCTCTTGAGTCTAGATAACTAACAACGGACTTCCAGCAAAAGGTATAGTCAACGACAACAAATTGCTTGAGTTTTTTTTAGGAGGGAGGTAGGGCCATGTAGGTGGTAATAGTACCCAGTTACCTGGGCATTATAATGCATCAGGATGAGGATCCAGTGGCTTAACCAGTATAATGGAAATGATTCAAGGGTCAATTTCGTGTTTTTTTTCGATGAATTCCACTTTGGTAAAACATTCCCATAGGTTCCATGGGACTGGTATATTCACCTATACGTCTAAACCATAGAAATCAACCATTCATGTATGTAAATGAAGACAAATTGGTTGGTGTCCTTGTCTTTGGCGACCTCAACAAAAAATGCGGGCAACTGAAACAAGCTCGGGGGGGAAACCATGGTGGGTTTTCAGCAAAGGAGAATCCTTCTGGGCAAATTTCTAGCGACGGCACTGCACCCCGCCGTTTGGGTAGCCCAACATGTGGGTTAGTAAGAGAATCATCCTAAAATGTTTTCAATTCAGGTTTGGGAGATAGTAATTTGCCATATTTGCCCAGATCCTTGGGGGGTTGAGGTTCGGGTACTTGGAAGTTGCGCGTGAAATGTAAGAATTATGTCAGGGTTATCTAAGTGGTTTGGTGGGGTAGCTGTAAACCCGACCCTTGCTACATATGAAACAGAGAAGATGGCGGCTACAGCCCAAGGATGATACACAAATTTGGCCGTGTCCCTCTTTCTTAAAACAGAAAAAAAACATCCAAAAGAAGGCAAACAAAAACTCCTATCAAAACAAGCGTCATCAAAGGGTTTCCTTTTGGGGCAAACTAGTTGTTAGTTTCAAACTAGTTGTTAGTTTCAATCCCTCAACGTTAACAAACTTGGAAAAGCTAGGAACTTCGATGTTTCTCCGTGAGAAAATGTGAACCTACATTCATTTGGGGCAGATTGCATTGTGACAATGCCACTAACAACGGACTTCCAGCAAAAGGTATTCAATCGCAACAAATTGTTCGTTTTTTTTTTAGGAGGGAGGTAGGGCCATATAGGTGGTAATCGTACCCAGTAACATGGGGATTGTAATGCATCAGGATGAGGATCCCAGTGGCCAACCAATATAATGGAAATGATTCAAGGGTCAATTTCGTGTTTTTTTCGATGAATTCCACTTTGGTAAAACATTCCTATAGGATTCATGGGACTGGTATATTCACCTATACGTCTAAACCATAGAAATCAACCATTCAACGAAGACAAATTTGTTGGTGTCCTTGTCTTTGGCGACCTCAACAAAAATGCGGGCAACTGAAACAATCTCGGGAGAAACCATGGTGGGTTTTCAGTAAAGGAGAATTTTTCTGGACAAAATTCTGGCGACAGCCCCCCAACGTTTGGGCAGTCCAACATGTTTGCTGGAATATGGAACATTTTCCTTTTGGGGCAAAAGGCCGATATTTTCAGGGACAAACTAGCTGTTAGTTTCAGGGCGTGGTTTTCCGGGGATTTCGCATCCATGTATGGAATATTTACTCGCATTTACCTTTCAAAAATTCAACCATTCATGTAGGTAGATATACCCATCCCATATGGATGGTGATGGGATATGCAGTCACCGAAGCCAATCAAAGGCAACTAACTTCACGCCGCTGTCAGGCGAGAATGTGACACAACTCTTCGCCCAGATCTCCGTCCCTCGGAACTTTCGGAGTTCTACGCAGATCTTTTTTTGGTTGAGCCAAGATGACCTGGAAAGAAACGACTGAAACAAAACTTTACGGTTGGATTTGACGGTGGTAACTTTTAGTAAGTAATGACTTATTTAATGTGACACCTTAACATTGATTTCTTGGATGGGACTAATAGGCATTTTCAAAAAGGTCTCCTTATGTTCATTTGACAGCCATATCAGTTTTTTTTAGTTATCTGAAATTACTGGAGCACTGGAGCTACGACTAACCCCCGCCTTTTCCAAGCCCAAATGCCCCTTGATGGGGAAATGGAGTATTTATGTACATCCATTTCCCCATGGAAAATGTGGCCATTTTTGTTTGTCACCTTTTTTCGTAGGCAAAGAATCATTGGAACATATTTGGAGAAGGGAACCCATGGTTCTCAAATTTCAATCTCTTGAAGCTTTGCTTTGGATATCCCTGACATCTTTTGGTGAAGTAATAAAAGTAATCACTCACCAAACTTGTTTCTCTTCAAGGGCACTGAAAAATTGTCAACCAGATTATACCCCCCCAAGTAGCCACATTTATGAGAAGTTTACCGCTTCCGAAGCATGATTGGATGTGTATCATCTCCAATTAAGCGATGATCAAAGCCGAAAATTGTTGGAGGTGGCATTTTTCTTGGATCTACTTCAACTACCCTGATCCTAAGTAACACTATAAGGGTTCTGATAAGCCATGTGTGTTAGGTGCTGCTTTCAAAGGACCTTTTTATTGACCCTTCTTGGGAACTACTCTCCTGAAAACTAACATGACTGGCTGGAAAATCACCATTTTGAGTAGGAGATACATCTTCATTCATGGTTGTTTTTTCCATTGTCATGTTTGTTTTGGGTGTATACATAAAATATCATAAAATGATTAGTGATCAGATATATTGGAATTCCCGGGTGGTTTGGGGGCAACTTTTCTGGGGGCTCCCCCCACTGGATACCAGTGGCCACCTGGACCTCGCTGGGTTCAAAAGGCGAGATTTTCCCACCCTGAAAATACATACATGGACCCTATGGGTTTCCCTATGGAAAAGCTGAGGAACATCTTCCAGGCAGACCTCGTATTTTACCCCAAAGGCACGTTTTTTTTCGTTTTTCTTCGTTGGAAGGTTCAAGAGAATGATGATTCTGCAAAAAAGGGGGTGGAAACAAATCAACTTTTAGCATGTTTTTGTTAGACAAATCTTTAGATTGCGGAGGTCCAAGTTGTATTGCTCCTTCTGCAGGGGTGGCCCATGTTGAATGAGCAGGTTTTTTCCACGATGCTGTGCCATCTTCTTAGATGCACAAAAAAAGGGTCAGGTCACGAGTCATGATTTAAGATAGGAAAACAAATAAATAGAACAACCAATTTACCTTTCTTGTTTTTTCTCAAAAAATATTGGTGGGTGTTTTGTTGAAACTTGGGTTGCAAATCATCTTGGTTATGTACCAACTTTGTATGAAGCATATATTTGCACAGGAATTTGGTTGTTCAATTTTTTTTTCAACATACCCCGGCAACATGCCCGAGACCCCTAACCAACAGTTTATGAAGGAAGTCCTTTCATAGTTTTCTGCTCCAGGGGTATGTTGGGCTCCCCTTTCGAGGTTGGATACTTTCCCCTTAGAGGTTGGAAAGATTTTGTATAAAAAGTCAGACTTGTTTTTGCAGGCTTCACATCACAAAATAGAGGACAATTAATAGGTACCAACCCTATACACACATTTGTTTTTCAATTGGGTGGCTCAATCACCAAAAGTCTCAGGTAAAGTGGAAGTACTGAACCTTCTAAATCCTTATGAGGCCATTTTGGGGCTGGGTTTTTCCATTACATAGGCCGTATCCATACAGCTCATATAGGTGAGGATTCCGTACCTGAAATGTTAGGTGACTCAACCACCATCTTCACCAATTTGTTTGCAGGTTGGGAGCCAGCTTGGATTCTGATGAAGAAGAACCGCAGGTCCAATTGCCACAACCCAGGCGGGCCTGACACCAGTGATTATAGCCGGTGGGAGTGAGCTGAGCGTGGTGATTGGGGCTGTATAATTCTTGCGTGACCCAGATGATCCCATAAAAATCATTAAAAATCAACCAATTTCAAATGTAGGAAAATCTCCCATACCGTGGCTCCTGTGGAAAATGGGGAGCCATTTGGAGCGATTCCCTCAGGTTTGAATCAGGAAATTTTAGGTGACAAATGGGGCTGTTTGCGATTGGTGGTTCTTAGCTGCACGCAGTTAAAAAGTTATATAGATTAAACCCTTGGACCCCAAAACCATGAAACATGAAGGTTTTATCCCTGAGAAATATGGGTTATAGCCCTCACTGTAAAAGTGAAGGTTGTGGGTTTCCATAGTAGGGTTACCGGTTACCATTTCCCATCTGATAGGTTCCAAGCTGGAGCCTTTTAACCTTGCAGAATATGTGCAGCTAAAGGTTTCAGGTTGCATGTTTTTTGGCATGGCTGGTTTAATAAGGCCTTGTTATGCGGAAGCTAATCATTAAGCCCTTAATAAGGCCTTTTTTTAGGGTGTGTATGTTAGTGCGGCTAGGTTGACTGGCCATTCATTTATGTTCAATGTTGATGGAAAGTCTGTTTGAAGATGTTTTTGGTAAACAAATCAGAGGTGAAGGTGTGTGATGCGCAACTGGTGCACCCCAAGTGAAGGTACTACTAGCATCTACTAACCCCTGCAGTTTTTGTTAAAAGTCGCCCTGAAAAAGGGACCGGGCATTAAGTGCCATTTTTTTTACATATCATGCATGTAAGTTCATGGAACATCGCATCCTTTTATTTCTTATGATTTTCATATCATGCATTTTATTTCAGATTGTTAAGAACGATGATCCGTGGGAAGCAAAATCCGGTAGGACTTGTCCTTTCTCGCTCCTCCTCTCGCAGGCGTTGTTGCTTATTCCCTACCTGGTGATGGGTACAACGCCACCGAAAGGGGTACAAGGTGAGGTTCGGCAGCTGTGACCGGTGAAAACCAAACCAATTTGAGCCCTTATCAAAAGCAATATGTGTGTTAGAGTCTAAAAACTTCCATGATTTCCGTACAATAGGGGATTATATAGCATCAACCCAATAGTAGCAGGTTTATCTATTTATTTATATACACACCCATTATAAAGATGTCCATCATTCAATGTGGGATGAGTCTATCCCCCTTGGAGACACCACAAGTGACCCCTGGCACATGTAGGAGTTGATGTAAAATTTAGGGAAGAAGACCTCGAGGTTGGACTCAATTGGAGGTAAACTGCTAGTTATGGTTACAGTTGATCCTTGCAAGGTGTCAGCCCCGAGCAGCCGACTGCTACAAAGGGATGTATAAATGCCCCTATTATGTCAATGGGTAACTGGGGTTATAAGTTATAAATCTACTTGTAGGAGTTATTTTCTCTGAGTTTTTACATGTTTTTCCTAAAATCCTAGAACCAGGCCAAATTTTTCCCGCTGATGAAAGGTTCGAAAATTCTGCCAATCAGAGAAAGGTCAGGAGTTGTTTTTCCTCACTACAGTGTTAACTTCTTGTTTTGTAGAGGTGTTGCAGGGATTGTTTGATAATTCACCTTGGATTCTTATACCATCGATCCGATTCTGTTCCGCTGAAAAGGACCAATTCAATCTGCATGTTTTGCTCGTTTTTGTTGAGGTCACCCTCAAACTTTCCAAGGGCAACCCATGTAACAGTATGAAAAGGTCACGATATTTGAATTACCCAGTAATTTTTCACCACTTACGAAAAGATACTACTATAGCAAATCATGAGTCATGACTCTAAGTTCGCAATCGCAGATTGAGTTAACCGCCTGCGGTTATCCAACTTCTTTTTTATGACAAATTCGACCATCAGCACCTTCCACGACTTGGTGGTGTTTGAAGCCTAAGAAATCCAAGGTCGAAGCCTCCCCCCTTCGCTTTGGGTTTCAGAAATCACCGGATCCCAAAAAATGGCCCATCCAAATATTTGGACGTTGATGTAATTTGTGTTTCCGTGGTAACCTCAGGGAATTATCGTTTGGCATCAGTCTTATGTGAAACTGCCGGGTCCGGGTGTCTTGAATCCGAATTGGATGATACACAGTAGTGAAATGGAGGTTAAGTTGCGGTTTTACGTTATGACCCACCCACCAGGGGACTCAATCCTAATTTGCAATGCAGAATCATGTAACACTCTAAGTAGAGGGAGGGGTTGCCATGTTGCTGGTGGTTGATTCATCTCCTTCATTCCCCAGTGTTCTCCCCCTCCGCCAAGGTCATCTGGAGATGTCCCGCAAAGTTGCAAGTTTTGATGCGGGTCGATGCTGCTGTCCGCTGTGAGCCCGTCCAACCAACCGCACAGTGCAGACGCCAAAGAGGCCATTGGATCTTTTGGAAAGATCTTTGTACAGCAAGACCAGTGGATCTCTGACCATTTGCTGGGAAAATCTATGAAAATGTAGGGGGCTAAATTTGGATTTTCCTTTGCCAAGCTGGCCAACCTGACTTTTAAAGATCTTTTCAGTAGGGAAGATGAAAGTTCAACCTTGATTACATGGTCCCAAATGACTGAATCTATTTGAGATCTCATATGATATAAAATCACAATGGAATAGGATTTTTCTGAGTACAGGGATAAGACCAGCTTAGCTGGGGTTTGGAAAGGAGCTAAGGCGCTGGGAGTATCTAAAGTCCCGGGACCTAGGGATCGATGGAAACGATTCCCAGAAATTTGATCAGGATATCTCAGTGAAGGGATAACTATGTATGCTATCTAAGTTGTATTTGACAAATTTGGGGTCTAAGTTGAGATAGACATAGTTATAAAGGTGACATACGGTGCTGCATCAAAGAATTTGGAGCTTCTGCCCATCAAGGGGCTCGATGAAAAAACACTTGGCTTCAAGACAAATTTTTGGGGGATGTTTAATGAACAAAAAAGCCCTACATTCACCAGATTGCTATGTGAAAAGCTAGGTTTTTGTGTGGTTGTTTGAGCATGTTTTGGATGTTGCAACGCATAGACGTTTGGTGTTTTTGTGGGCTCACTGACCCTTTGTTGACAATGTCAAACGTCAACACCTTTGTCTTTTTAACGATGTCAACGCTGGCAGAAATTCATCAGGAAATGGAGGCGTTAATTCATGTGGCTCTGGAAAAAAATCATGAAGCCGCAGGATGTCAAGAGAGGTGATTCCCTTGCAACCTTCATAAGATTTAAGCCTGGCTTGTTTAGACATTGTTTGGTGATAGTCTATATAACGAACTCCCATGCCCAGTAAAAAAGATACCTTTAAAAGCAACCTCGCCATTGATTTTGACGACATGCATGTGATGCACTGCAACTACTAGAAATGGCTGAGACAAAGCAAAACATTCACAAAATTCCTAGAATATGTCAACATGTCCATTCTACAATTGGTTAAGCTCTTGCTTGGCTCCTATCATCTCACTTGACATCACGTGGCTGGGACTTTGGCGAAGGGGCCCACTGCTGTGGATGAACTCTTGGTGAAACGGAATGCAACCATGGAAGCTACAAGTGGAACAGTCTGTACCTAGTAAAATGTTTGACATCCACCCCCGAAAACTAACATGGAACCTGAAAATACCCTCTTGGAAACGAAGAAACATCTACAAACCACCAATTTTGGGGCTTGTTTTTTTGTTTTTCTCCGGGGCGTATGTTGAAGTCTAGTTTGTATATACATAGTGCATATTGGGTATATGTCCTCTCTCTTCCAGTACGAGTTCGTAGTTGAAGGTATCACCTGCAGAAAGGGTGATGATTGTGATGCATGTGGTCACTATTGGAAGGGGGAAAAGCCAAGTTGTCAATATATTTCATTGGGAGGGTTGCCAAACCCTGGTTCACAGGGGGTCAAAGATATGTTCATTCTTTGAAGGAACCTTTAATATGTAACTTCACTATATATCCACAGTGATGCAGTGTTTAGGCAAGGACCCTGTGACAATCATATGTTCCATTCTTTACGTATCATAAAGACCAACTTTGGATGGATAGTTGGAAACCTTTGACACGATTTGTTCCCAAGAAAAACTGCTGGGCTGTGGGGCTGTGGTTAGTGATGTAAAATTTTCCCTACGAAATGACGATAAAGCTTGAAAGCTTGAGCACCAACTTAGATAGCTCCACCCTGTTTTGAGGTACTGTGCCACACCTAGGTGATACTTAGGTGACAAGGTGATATTTTCTTTGTGTTCGAAGACTGGAAAACTGTTTAGCAGGGGTCAACACTCTCAAATGACCACAAGACTTGCAGTATTTGGTATATACCGTAAATAAGTATATAAATATATTTATTTCGGTATATACACACCACATTTATTGCCATATTTTATTTTTACATGAAAGTTCCGCAACAAACATATCGGACATGAATCCCAGACAACTGCTTGGTACAGCACCTATCTTAAAATCTTCCCAAAATAACCTTATTCCCTGTGTAGTTTCCATCGGCGACTTCGCCAATCAGTCCGCGCTGCGTCACGAGTGCAAACCAAATGGACTGCAGCTGCACCACACGAGAAGTGTTTTTCGTGATGCGGCGCAAGGCAAGATTCAAAAAGAAAGGCCTGGGATCTGGTGATATCTGTTGCGAAACGGAAAGGACCCAGGGAGGGAGCGATTGGGGTGAAAAATCCCGAACCACATCTTAGCCTGTTTAGAAAGGCCTTAAAAGATTTAAAAGGTTAGATTTTTTTAGGTGCCTATAGCTCCTATAGGACCCAAAAAGGACGAATTCGTAAATGCTTGAAGGATTTTTTGCAGGAGCTCGTAGTTGCTCTTGGTTATTACCATTGTTACATCTACCTCGAAGTCATTATACTTTACCTCCTCGCGTGGTGAGTACCATTGTTTTGATATTTGCTAGCTGTTAGGTATCCGAATGCCAAGTGTCATTGTGTTTGGGTATGATTTGCATCGTCAGTCATTTCCAATCTGCTATATAGGTATTTGGTATTTGGATATCATAGCATCTCCGTTTTGTATTTTTTGTTCCTCGACGTCTAAGCACTCAACACATATCTGACCCAGATTCCTGCTGAATCTTTGAACATAACTCTCTTTGGGTCAGCCTCTCATTAAGTTTTCCAAGGAGATAAGATTGGTAAGTCTCGAAGATTTGGTGAAAAAACTCACAGCAATGTTCGCTTCTGAAATTTGCGTCAAGGCCCCAAAAGGAAGCCGAATCCTCTTCCAACCAGCGTTTTTTTCTGGGTCGAAGTTGATATGAAGGGTGCACACACCCGAAAACATGGATCCCCAAAATGATGCTTTGGAAAGCCGGGAACTCCCTTGAACAATGGTAGTTTTTTGGTATTTTCCTGATTGGTAAGTCCCTGCTTTGAGGGTATTTCACATCTTGGCGTGAGGTGCCGGACTTCCCTGCCGTTTCTGTTCTTTTGGTTTTTCAAGATGGATGGGGTTTCTCCCCCAAACATGCATGGAAAAAGGAAAAGTTGGTGGTGGTTTCTTTTTTTTCACCACTACTTGGGGAAATTATCCAATTTGACTTGCGCATATTTTTCAAAAGGGTTGAAACTTAACCACCAACTAGAAAAGTTGCTGGTTTTGGTGGCGACATATGTTGCAAAAGATCCATCTTGGATATACAACCACATGGCTTCCTGATTCCTGTCCTTCTCAGATGGCTTCGAAGGTCTGGAGTGTGGGGAAGCGCGGGATGGACCACGTCCGGGGGTGTTGAAGAGCCAAATGTGTATTTGAAGCTTTTCAAATCTGCATAATACATTTTTTTATTTTGAGACACGGTAGTCCTATATATTAAATCTATTTAGATACATGTCTGTTTATATTATATACATGTATCTTATAGGTGTATGCATATATGTATCTATAGCACATACTCCTGCTTAAAACTGATAGTAAATTGAATGCTATAGGAACAACCACTTTGGAACGTGGGTTATTGACTAAGTTTGATCTAGAGCCCATGAATGAATTGAGAATTTTTACGGAAAATTCCTGGAAAGTACTGTCCTGCTAAAGGTAGGGATAGATGTTCTTCATCAACAAGTGAACCACCGACCTTAACCACCAATCAACCATTGGAAGGTGGTGGTTTCACAGACTTTTTTCTTTGCACCCCAATAATTGGGACAGATTATATAAACCATTTGGAGTTGCCAATATGTTTCAACTGACTAGAACGCACTCCACTTGCTTTGGAAGAGAACCGTTGGGAATACGCCACCCAGTGCCGCTTCCCAACGTCATGATGCAAACTCCGCAAAGCCCGGCGTAGGTGTGACTCTGCAACGCAGCGCAGCCTGATGCACATAGCCGATGCCTGAGTACGTATGCAAAATATGGATGAACCATGAAGAGCCAGGACTTGTTTGTTATGTTATCATGTTATGTTATGTTATGCTATCTTATGTTATTTTTCTTTCTTTCTTTGGTTGGTTGGTTGGTTGGTTGGTTGGTTGGTTGGTTGGGTACTGTAATTGGTTTGCTTGTGTTCGCTTTGCATCTTGCCTTTCCGAGTCTGTAACAACCAAGTGCTCAGAGCCACGCATTGCTAAGCCAAGTAGTTTGCCTTTGAGCCATGACAAGCGCGAGCCTTTGTGTTGCGGCCGGTGAGGATTGCGAGGCACTGGTGGAGCAGCCCAATGCAGTGCAGAATCCCTCGGTCCGGCTTTCCAAGTATGGCTTGGTGGTCACCATGTTCGCCACCCTGCTAGGCACCTGTGCAGTTGCATCTTGGTGCCGCATGGGTGTGGAGTCTCAGACTCCCAGTGCCACCTTGGCGATCATTGGCGAAGCCACAAAGTATACCAAGTTTGGGGAGGTGCCCATGACGGTGAGGCTTTCGGGCCTGGATTGCCCAGGGGGCAAGTTCAATGAAGGTGCGAACGGGCAGTACCACTACCAAGGCCAAACCGCAGATGGACGGCCGTACTATCGGGGCCCCCACAGTTTGGGTGAGGATGCGTGGCTATACTACGACAAGGAATGTGATGGTACCAAGGGTGGCCCCGACAACGAGTGGGGAAGGTTCGTCCTCAAATGGTCAAAACCCTCAACTCACGCAGCTTCAGATCTCGATGGAGACGGACGCTGTGTAAATGTCGCGGCGGCGATGTACGGAAGTGTTGGGCGTGCTGACAAGGACTCAAGTCCCAAGCCTTGGTATCATGGCAAGGCAGGAGCATTGCCAGAGGACAGAGTCAAGTGGTCGGTGTGGTGTGGATCCAAGGCGGAAGCTACGGTGCAAACGCTCACACTCGAAGGTGGTGCTAAGGCAGCTCCAGAAGATTTGAAGGCCGAAGGGTCATGGCAATATGTGACAACAGTGCAGGCTGGAGAGACTCGCAAAGAGACCTATGGATTCGACGAGACGAACTCCAATGGTGGTTCTTGGGATGCTGGTGCCGAAATCTCTGGGACTGTGGGGGGGCAGGTGGGCTTGTCTTTCTTCGCAGAAGCGGAGACAAGTATCACATCAACAGCCCGGACCTCAATGCAGAACACCTGGAACACAGCAGTAAGCCAAGGGCATCAGCTTGAGCGCGACATTCCTTTCCACAAGGGCGGTGCACTTTGGCAGTGGCAATTTCATGTCAAAAAACATGGCGACACCAAGATTATCCCAGCCAATGACTTTGCTTTGACCTCCAATCAAGCAGAGAGCCCCAAGTGTTATCCAGGTCTGAGCCTGGATGGTTGGGACTACCAGAAGTGCGTGCTTGGTGGTACGTTACATTAATTGAACATCCTTGAACAGCTTTGTCTGGCATGGGTGGTGGCACTCGCCCACAATCGTGTTTGGGTCAAGCCAGTGAATTGTCTCATGCTAGCAGCAACCATGTTCTAGCCCCCAAAAGTATCCAAAAGTAAAATGAACAATTCAAACAAAATGTGTCCATAGTTGCTGACCCACGCATCGATTCTACATCAGCAGCAAAGCTGTTTTGATTGGCGCTGAACATCCTTAAGCAAGGACCCTGCCGCTAGCCAAAGATTGCAGGTGAAAAACAGCTTTGATTTGCCCTGCCAGCCATGTTTTTTCGCCGCAAGTAGGATTGGAGGAATCAGCCAATTGACCATGCAGTTTCGATAGGTTCATGGCCTTACAGTTGGCCTATTTTGCAATGTACTTGGATGGGCACCCAACTTAGTAAGTAGCGTAACCCCACCCATACAAGTGGAAGTCCTGTAGGGTGGATGGCCTCTAAAAAGTCACTCGGGGCCCTCTTCGAGTCGATCTTTTGCTGAGGTGCACCTCAACCTGATCGAAGGTGGAAATCCAGTCGGCAGCCAGCAAAAGAGCCTTGCTTCGACAGGGATGCCTTGGATGATAAGGATTGAAAACGCCCGTAGCTGCTGTAGCTGACTTCTAAGGGCACAAGAAGTGGCTTATAACGTATAAACCATGGTTTGGGGATATATTTTTTTAAGTGATCTGTAAATCCCGAATTAGAAAAGACTTCTGTTCGTCCAACTGATCATCCCGGTACTTCTTGGTTTTTCATTGAAATGTAGCAGAGCCTCTGAAATCCTTCAGGCTAAAGTGCCTGAACTGACTTTGCGGTTGACCCGAGAGGTATGTTGTGAGCCATCTTGCCATGGTTCCGAGACAATTCTAGGTAAACTGGTGGAATGAGAGAGCGCAACTTTCCACGGACGTTGTTTAATTTTGAGAAACAAACTTGGTAAACTTGGCAGTCTAGGTAGGGTGTTTTTTTTTTCGATCCCCCTCTTTGAACAAATATGAGCGATGACTGGTGTTTTAAGGCGTTGCCCACTTATCAATATTTCCCAGATGCTCCATGTATGGTTTATTGACTTACATGCACCATGAATTCAAGCCAAATGTGCATAAATATTACCTAATACATGGAGCCAATATGGGCTTATCAACCATCAGTTCGGCTTTGGCCCGCGGTGGTGATTGAGATGACTTGACTTTGTTCGTTCAAAAACTGGTTGATATTGATATCAGACAAAGGGTAGACAATATTGTTCAAAATGTTGTTTACACACTTGAAAAGGAACATGGAACTTCTAAATCACCCACCTTAAAAGGAAAATTATCTTCCATTTTGGGATTCCATGTTGAGTTTCCAGGGTAAACAATTTTGCGCAAAAGATGGTTTTTATTACTTGGGCAAGTCATTCGTTGGGAAAAAGGGCAGGTAAGCGAAGAAAAAAGGTGTAGTACCACCCCTAGGCCCCAAGGTGATTCAAGCCGTGACCTTTTTAGGATGGTCAAGTGACCCTTTCAAAGGTTGGACAGGTGACCTTCAACTATAGGGGATAAAGAGGGCCACGGCTTGAATCACCTGGGCTGCGATCTTTTTAGTTTTTACAAGTGTTGGATTCTGCCCGAAGGTAACACGAGATTTCCTATAGATGAGGTGTTATCGTATAGTGACCTTTATCACTTTATCACATCCTCAAAATCTTGGAACCCCAAGGTCACATTCTGGAACTGTTTGAACTTGCCACTTGAATGATGCAACTTTGTCGTCAAACCTACTATAGTTGAACGTGGAGATGACTTGCTTTCTTGTTGGGACATTCACGTTTTTTTCGTCGAAACAACTATGGTTACATCGCCATCCTTAAAAAATGGAGCTTCTAAACAGTGAAACCTATGAGTTAATTCAACTTCAACGATGAAAATTGATTGTGACATGAGTGAAAGCCGCCTATTCCACATCCATGACGACACAACCAACCAAACGAAGACACACCACCAACGTTTTTTCCGGACGGTTTTGGGAAACCTGTTAAACCATGGCGCCAATAACTTGTTGGCTCGGGGGTCTCAGCGAAAAAACAAAGAAAACACGGATCCCTACAAGGGTGCGGTCTTTGAAGATGGCACGGTTTTTCAGGAGTTGGATGGTGAAGCTTTGAAGTAATCAGCGATGGTCTAGGTAGTGTTTTCAGAGACTTTTTTTGTTTTCAGCCCTCGGGAAGATCGATGCAATTTGACAAGCATACATATTTTTCGAATGGATAGAAACCACTAACTAGTAGGAGTTGTATTGTATCGACTTGAATTTCACATTGTGGTGGTGGGTTCGATAGTTGTTTTTTTTTTCATAATCTCCAATTATAGCCCTAGTATGTCCTGGTTAATGAATAGATTAAACCGCTACCAAGAGAGAGAGAGAGAGAGAGATGTATGAAAACCGTCTTTTGCTGTTGAAACTTCCAACGTGAGCTGTTTAACCAGCAGAGCCCCAGATACGCCGAATGAATGGAATCTTTACCTACATGAAGGGCTCAATTTGTTTGCATAAATGTAGAACATATTTCCTACATGGAGCATTTGGGATATATGATTACTAATTACTAATCACATTTACCCAAGGAGTCCAGTCAACCAAATTTTCCCCTTGGTAGGATCGGGAATTTTTGTTGCTCCATGAACCATCTTAAAAGACAAGTTTCTTTGTCTGGTCCACTGGACTTTAGTGGCCGAAATTCGGCACCAGTCGAGGTTGCTAGTTTAACCCACTATTTCCAGCGTCGTGTACATCCCAGGTGGTACAGGATTTCTTCCATCAACCGCACTAAAGCCGGGGACAAAGATGCCACATGTCTATATACACTGGTTGGTTCGGATCAAACAAATGGAAGTTTGGATCCCTTGGATAAAATCGCCTATGATTGGAATTCTTGGAATCCTGAACAGCTATAAAAACTGATGGGCCGATGGTTTTTTGACGAACTCATGCGAAACTCCCACAGTTAAGTTGAACATAACAACAAAAAACACATTGACCCTTTCTGAAAACAGGCCATCCCAAAGGCAAATTTCATCTTCCAGCCATAGTTTTTGGATGTTTTAGGGAGTGTAACTTTGTCACCTGACTCTCCCCTGTGTCAATCGTCAAGGTCGAGCAGCCTTTTGGCGCAGTTTGGCAGCCCAGAAACTTTCGCTTCCCTGGTAGAGGCCCAAGTTGCAGGAAAATCACAGCTTCCAACCATTGATATTCAGGTGTTGATTTTTTTTTGTGTTGGGGTACACCTGCAGGATGGGATGTGCCCATTACAACTGATAGGTTTTTTAAGAGAATCCTCTTCCACTGGTGGTTCAGAAATCTTTGCTGGTTGAAACCATCTAGGAAAGGGTTCCAAAACAAACATATTGACATTGATACATCCCAGAAGTTGGCCGTAGCCCCTGAAGAGTTACATACCAAAAGGAAGGTATCTTTCCGAACATCTTTTTTCAGGGGATATGCTAAACTCCAGGCGTGTCATAATAAACCTCTTCAAATTTTCACCATTTAGATCATTTTTGTTCGAATAGAAGTTGTCCAGAAAACAGGTTGCAAGTGGAAGTTTGGAGCAATGATGTGTAACTGGTTCTTTATTGGATTTTATTGGGGTTGCTAACCAACCATCTACTATCTACTCAATTCCGTGGACATTTCAGTAGAAACCAATGATTTTCCTGAAGACCAAAGGTTGCAAAAGCTTCGATGCAACACAATTTTGGGTTGCTTCCTTGGGGCCACGTTGACTACTGAACCATGGCAGCCCGGTGGCTTGTTCCTTAAGAGACATGCAATAAGAACTATAAAGAAGATACACCCTAGACATCTAACATAGATATAAACAATGGCCATATGTTTAAGCTGGAGTCCACCTTGTCCAAACCAACGTTTTGGGTATCCGCGTTAGTTTTTCGGGGTTGTAATCATTGTATTGAAACTGAACGAAAATATAACTAAACCCTAGACCCTCCAAGGAATGCCACATGGATTGTAAGGGGCGCTGCTAAGCAACCCTTTAGGGTTCAAACGCCACCCTTTCGCAGGATGCAAAATAGTGCATTGTAAAAGAGGAACCCCCAATGCCATCATCCCCAAAAGACATACGGCGTACTTGCTCATCAGTGTCCCTTTATGTAGTTGAATTTCACAAAACATTTGTCATTGATTTAAAACATATAGTTGAATAAGATAGCCAAAATTGCCAGTACCACCTTTCTCGCACAATGGGCCCCTACCAGTTACAAGTATGGCTATAACTCCATTTATAGGGGGTTATAACTTCATTTGTTTAATTAGTAAAAGCCCACTTTGCATGTTTGTTGTTGTTGGTTGCTTGTTGTTGTTGTTGTTGTTGTTGTTGTTGTTGTTGTTGTTGTTGTTGTTGTTGTTGTTGTTGTTGTTGTTCTGCTTTTGCCTCAACCCTGACATTATCGTTACAATGACCATTCGATTGTTGTTTACACAACTTCGACAGTTTGAGGTTATGGGATTTTCTTTGGTCTCAAGACGTCACCAAGGCGCTTTTTCGAGATTTTCTGGAGAAAATGGGGGTACCTTCTTTTTGGGGGGGGCTGCTGAGGTTCTCCTGAGTGACCCTTAGGCTTGAGATCACTTGAAAGTGAGCGTTCAGTCACCAAGGGTCATCAAGTTGGGTCACTTGGGGTAAGCAACTGACCTTTTGAAACCCCCTCGGAAGTCATGGAGGTGGATGGTGTTTTAACCAAAGGGTTGGCGAGGTTTTGGAGCGACTTTGGGTGGTATCAGAAAGATTGGGAGTCAGAACCCCTAGGATCCATGTAAGGTATATTTATTTATGATTTGTATGGTTCTAGGAAAGTATTTCACCACATTATATGGATTTATGGGTTATTGGGGAGCGATACTTTGGAGCCATACGCAACCGGATCCAGCAACCGGATCCTTGGGAAAACTTTTGCTTTGGGGGGGCCATGCCCTGCTTCGACAACTTGCCCGAAACTACACTCGGCATACCTCGGCATGCCTCACTTTGCCCTCATCAAAGAGCTCATCTCCTTCGCCACCAAGCGTGGAAAGATCTCACGGTTATTCATTTATGACTTCCGGAAGTGGTGCCAACACATTTCAACAGGTGTGACCAGCAAAACAAGATGGCAAAATGGGACCATATTTGCTAAGAAAGAAGAGAGATTGCGGCACCCGATGAAGGAGATCGCGATGGACCAAGGTGACTGCGTGGTCTACATCCAACGGACTGCGCCACAGCGTGCCGGCCGGGACCACTGCTTCATGGCTGCACGAAGTGCTTTCAATTGCTATTTGGCTTCTCAAGGCGATCTGCTGTTCAACGGTCACCCAGGGCACAGGTGGCTTTTTTGGTGGTTATGATGGAATGTTCTTCAGGCGTTCATGTGGAGAAATAAGAAGAACTCTCTAGGGCACTAGGAGGTGGTTGAAGACAAGTCGTTGAATTGCTGTATCCCGAAATTTAGGGAGATACTGTAAATTTGTGCACCTTATATTTGTTTTCAATAGGGGGTTGAAAATACCAACTAGAAAAACTTTGATGTGAGGGAGTTGAGTTTTTTGTAGGCAGTTTGAGCTGAAACCTCACCACTTGACGAATATTTTGGGATCTTCTTATCCAAATCTAGGAGTATACAGTATACCAGCCATGTTTTTAGGTAACTTGGTGAGTTGTTTCTGTTTGGATGTTTGTGTGCGTTTTCAACTAAGATAAGATTTCCTCCAATCCCAGAAGTTTTGTTGTAAGGAAACATAAGGAAACCTGAATTGACGAAATTGTCAAACAACTCTTCCAGAAATCTAGGCTGTTTTTGGTCTCATCCCTATAGGTTTAACCCCCATCACTAGCAATTTGAATGGGAAACTTGGGCTATTTTCAACCCTGTATTGATAAGGGGAGTTATTTCACACTACTTATTACATCCCTGGTAATTCACATGGTTCGCCTAACAACAGGTTCGCATTTCCTCGGTGAAACTTGGGGTGCTTTTCATGCCTTTTCGCATGTTCAGTTAAGCCACCCCCCCTGCTGTTCAGGTTTCCCTTTGTTCCGTTGACAAAAACAGGTCGCAACTACTTCCAAGAATCTGAGGGAAGTGGTCTTTGGAGGCACCTGTTATTTTTTGAAATGTGGATAACTTCGGGTGCGACTTCGGAATCAAAACATCCCCGGCCTCCCCCCATGCCAAGGCAGAAAAGGACGATTTATGAAGTTTATGAACTTGGATCTGTTTTTTTGTAGGTGTTTTTTTTGAGGGGTGGGAGGAAGATTTTGTTGATATATTTCCTATATCGATGAGATGAACGGTATTTCATCACATGAAATTTGTTTCTACGATAACACATCTTACTGCAACAAAATAAACAAACATCACTGAATCAACGAAATATGTTTGAAACTGTTGTCCGGGTCATCTTGAGCACTATCGAAGGATGAGAAAACTCCCTGGAAGTTATTTGACATGTCGCCTCTGAACATCTGCGGGGCCCCAAAAAGAACTTGCCAGTTTTTGATCAGCACATCTTAGTATTGTCATTCTAGGATATTCGGGTAAAATCTCTGGACATCCAACAATACCTGCTGACTTGTCCTAGTGTTTGGGGAATGATTTTTGGAGCCAACAAACACATGCTCACCAGGCATTTTGGATGTCTAAGGAATATTGTAATCCATGCTTTAAAGTCTTACCAGCACCAAGCCATGGCCCAGCGAGTTTACCCCTGAACAATTGATGCTTGGAAGATGACTTTAATAGGAAAGGATGCCATTTTTTCAGGTGCGATTTGTTGGTTTTATGGAGGGTAGAACATTTGCCAAAGGGACATGTTCTAACCTTCACTATCCACTGTCGCAGTGACGTTCGTGTGAAATTCCACCCAGGTACCATTTGTGCCACTGCACATGCAGTCGAAACAAAAGTCGTTGAAGTGACCATCAGACGAAGCCAAGTTGAAGATTGGACAAAGGTAAGGGATGGACTTCAATACCTTGCCTCTGTCAATCCTTCGTTGAAAGGTGGGTCGGTCATTGCACATTGGTCTTTCAAAGCATACAACAATAGCAAGAAGCAAGTACCATTGGAACAGGCCAGTTATGTCCATGGCTATTTCAGATGCAAAGCTGATTGTTTGGATGAGGTTTTGAAGAGCAGTGGCAAACAGGGAGTCTACACAGTTCCTCGAGACGACAATCGTAAGCCAGACCAAGCATTTGCCATCATCCCTGCAAATGACAAGTTGGAACACATGCTGATCCAAGCTCAAAAGCATGTGACTACTCTTGGTGTGGTGGAAATCAATGGCGGTTATGCATACCGCACCAGGCGTGAAAACTTACAGTCTTTACGTCGTGCTCTCATGCCAGATTCGGTTTGGTCTGAAGAAGGTCAACCTCGTGCAGGAGATGAGATGTATGTACTTAAACATGTGGCTGTTGCGACAGGTGCACCACAACTCACAGTTGCACTTCAAGAACTTGGATGGGACGCTGTTGGAATCAAGCCCATTGGCCAAAGTACTTGGTCCATCTCTGCCGCATGTCCTCCGCCTTCCCCTCATCTTCTCATCAATGGTCAGTTCGCCATTGCAGTTGCAGCTCACGAAAACGGCAAACGTAACTCCGAAGGTTTTCGTACTTTGGCATCGTTCAGCCCAGTTGTTGCAGTGTCTGCAGTGCCTACCGCAATCCCAGATGATGATATGGGTGCCAGTAGTTTTCAGCCGACCAGAATGCAAGAAATCAAACAAGATTTGAGTGAACAGATTGATCAAATGATTGAAAAGCGTTTGCAAGAAACCAAAGAACATGTTGGTATCTTGACAGAAGCAATTAGTGCCCAGGACAACAAAATTGATCGCATCGAAGCTGTTGTCAACCAAGTGCAGTGCGAAGTTCAAGATCAGAACTTGCATGTTGAAACTAGGTTATCTTCTATCGAGCAATCCGTTACCAGCCAAGGAAATTCGATGCTTGCACAGATGAATGGCATGTTGCAGTCTTTCCAGAACACCCTCATGACTCGTCTAGACGCCATTGAAAACGGAGATTGCAAAAGGCCGAGGAAAGATCAAGATTTGTGACCTCACGCCGAGGTCCCACATAAACATGCCATCCAGGTCAGTGTGGTCCAGCACCTTTTGATGAATGCTGTTGGTCTACAAATCAGTTGGCATGATGTTCAGGTGTGTTTTTTCACCACGCTGATAATTCTGTGCATTGTGGGTAGGATCGGTTTGGCTTGGTGTAGTCGATATCGCTATCATTGGCCATTTCCACATCTTACCTTCACAGGTCGATCATCTTCCCGATCTACCATAGTACATCAAATTGATTGCAGTGTTTTGTCTTGGTTGCGTACACCCTTGACTTTAATTCGTTTTCTTTTCCATCCATGTCTGATATATCCTTGTTGGATCTTTTTATTGTTTGTGAGCCTCGGATCCAACACGACTAGCTTCCTCGATTTCTTACGTTTCTTTCCAGGTCTTCCTTTCACCTTTTTGTGGTTTTGCTTGTTGGAGATTTGGATTTTGTGGTTTGTTGGTCGGTTTTACTTTCTTGTTTGCGGTTGTGATGATAGGCATCGTTCAGATCGCGTGTGTCGATCTTATGCTCGTTGCATCCGAATCAAGAACCGAGGTCACTTCTTTCGTGCAGAAATCAGACGGTCAGCGTACTTTCATCCCAATAAGTTCGGAACGAACCATGTTGTGAGAAAGACCTTTTTATGTGTTGGGAGTCATCAACATGATCGTTTCCCTAGATGCATGTTTACTAGTTTTTTCCGTCATTCCACCACTTACACTTATGACAAATCCTTTTTACAGGGTTTCCTTGATTGTTTGTGGATTGGGATGAGATTACAGTGCTTTCCTTTGAGGCTTTTGAGCACTCTCCTTTTTTGCCAAATCCATTTGTTTGCAATCAATTGGATGATTTCAACATCCGTCAAAAACCCTAGGTGGTGGGGACCTAAGTGTCGTTTTGGTGATCGATCGTCTCGTGTTCACAGTAACTCTAGATATTCACCTTGCAAACTACATGTTATACATGGTCCCACCCCTTGGAAGAGTTGCTATCATTTCCATGATGGATCCGTCAGTAGGGTCATCAGTTACTTCAGACATGTCGCGATACATTGGAAAAAACGCTGCGAGTTTCCATCAGGCCTGTGTCCACAGTGTTCTGAAGATGGCTCCACTTATAACCCTTTTTGTGGAGTTAGGGTGGGGGAGGCAAAAAACCCTGGGCCTGAACCACATCAGGGCCTTGACGTGGGTACCTTTAACCCTACTCAGCTTCTCAATAAAGAAGATGACATTTTGCAATGGGGGCAGGGGATTTACACAGCATGTGAAACCAGTGTTACCCCTGTTGCACACCAAATCATTAGTGGAAGATTTCGCAAAGCTGGTTGGTTTTCAAGATGGTCGCAATGCGTTGACCCTCAACAACCCAAAACTAGCCAGATTCGTGGAAAAGCAGGAGGCACAGCCATCCTATCAACATTCCCACTTAAGCCTTACATGGAACCTTGCCCCGACATTCTTTGCACAGACAGATTTTGTGAAGGGGTTGCACAAATACATTGTAACACCAATATTTATGTGTCAGCAATGTATGGGTTCCCCATTGCTAATGCTTATTTGGATGCACTTCAAATGAATAATTCCCTGTTTACACCGATTGCTGAAAGAGCACTTAATTTCCAAGGTCCTGCAATAATCACTGGTGATTTTAACTGCGACCTAAAAGATTTAGTAGCTTGGAAAACACTCATCAACACGGGTTGGTGGGACGCTGCACAATTGGATAGTTTTCTCTACAACCGGGCTCCACAACCCACATGCAGAGAGTCCACTCGTAGGTCCTTTGTCTTAGTGAATTCACATTTCGCTTCTAGACTCATACAATGTCGTACTTGTGATGATTTTCTTTTCAGCAGCCATCCGTTACTGTTGGCAAATTTCGATTTTGAGACACTTATCCAACCACAAATGATTTGGACCTTACCCAAGGCCACCGATGATTTGTTGTTCGATTGTGATACTCAGAACCAACAGGTTGAACAAGATTTAAAGGTTTGGGGTGATAAATTCTCCGAGGCCATCACATCCAAGTCCTCTGATTATGCTGCCCAACTTTTTGCACGGCTTGTTCAAAATTCGTGGATGGCTTCCCATGTTGACGTTGAGGGCAATTTCATTCCCTTGCAACCCGGTTTTTTGGGTAGAGATCGTATCAAGTTAATCCAGAAAAAACATTGTTCGATACCCATAATCCACAAGGGTCGGGATGGAACGTTTGAGCCTTCTTGTGGGCAATCATCCATAAGCATCCGGCGCCACACTAGGCAGATGCGTCGTCTGGAGTCACTCGTCTCGCAAGTGAAATCTAGACTCAAGACAGGTAACTTCGGTGCAACACCAAAATGTCAGGAACTTTGGGACGCCATTCGGAATGCAACGGGTTTCCATAAATCCTTTTCATGGTGGATTGGTTCAAATCTCGGTTGGTTTGTCCCCGAAGTTTGTCCTCATATCGAATATTTAACTTCATTGAAAGATCATTTTTACAGATGGCATAATGATGAACTTCACCAGTATTATCTCCATAGGCGTCGAGTACGACGGATATCCGTTGCCTTGGATACCACAAAGGGTGGTAGATTAGCATTTCGGGAACTTAAAGACACTCCTTTAGCACCACTCACTTTTCTTACCCAATCCACCACAAGCCAAGTGGTGAAAGTTAAGTGGCCTAAAAAAGGTTTGACTTCCATTAAGATTTCCAATGAAACTATCTTCGACCCATGTCACCCTTTGCACTTTCAAGGGCAAACATGTCGCATCGTAAGCCAAAATGGAGTTTATCTTGAAGTAGGCCCTCCTTTGAAGTTGCGTAGTAACGATATGAATATAATACAGCATAATGCCACTGCTGATCCGGGGAAGTTGCAAACAGTCCTAGCTGATGCATGGAATCAACATTGGACTCGTGATTTACCCCCACAACAAGATGAAGATGATTGGAACGATATTGGACCACTGCTGGAACATTTACCTGATTTACCCGAAAAGGCCTTCACCCCTTTTTCACTTGATGTTTGGGATAAACATTGCAAGGGTCTCAACAAACGGTCTTCTCGTGGTGGATGTGGCTTTTCGGTGATTGAAATGGTATCTTTCCCTCATAGTATTGTCCAACAGCTATCTCGTATTTTTGAAGCATGTGAACATGGCATGCCTTGGCCCTCCAGTTGGGTCACAGCAAAAGTTTGTATGCTTAGCAAATGTGAAAACCCCAAATCACCATTTGATGCAAGACCTATCACGGTCTTTGGGGTGTTATATCGTCAATGGTCACGCATCCGTAGCAGAGAAATTCTAAACTACATGGCTTCGTTTATGCCTGTAGAACTTGCTGCCGCAACTATTGGAATTTCAGCTGATACAGTTGCGTGCCTTATCACACATGCTGCCGAAACGGCTATTAATCAAGGGGAATCTGTTTGTGGAATAGGCATTGATTTGACTAGGTGTTTCAACACGCTACCACGTCGTCCTTTAATCTTGGCGTTACGCAAGTTGGGCATCCCAGAGATGTACAGCAAAGCTTGGTCTGCCATGTTATCGGGTATGACACGGACACTAACCATTAGTAACAGTCAAGGCCCTTTGTTATCCAGTACAACAGGTGCTCCGGAAGGTTGTGGCATGTCTGTTGCTGCCATGGCCTGTATTACTTTTTGGTGTGGTAGGTATATCCTTAATCAAGTCCCCATTGCCAGACCTATTTGTTACGCTGATAATTGGAACGTATTAACAAGGATACCCAGAGATCTTCTACATTCCATTGAGTCTATTAAGTTTTTTGTAGAGAAACTACGGCTGGCCATAAATCCCAAAAAATCATGGTTATGGGCCACACGTGCTAGCCATAGGAAAAATTTGCAAGGAACCCGTATTGGAAATGACACACTCCCAGTTGTGTGTAACACTAGTGACCTTGGTTGTGATCTACACTACTCACAACGGGTTCGGAAACCGCAATCCAACAAACGGTGGGCGAAAGCTAAACGTGTGTGTAAACGGATCACTAAATCCAGTGCACCTAAAGGTTTTAGACGCAGGTTAGCTAAGGGAGCTGGGATCCCTGCCGCTAATTTCGGCATTAGCCTTCAATCCATACCAAAGACCCAGTGGAAAACTTTGCGAACTGCAATAAGTCGGGCCATTGGTTTTTGTGGAGCTGGGGCATCCCCATGGTTGACATTGGCATCTTGTAACCTTGACCCACAACTGGGAAACATTATTACCGTTTGCAAATTTTGGCGCAGATTTCTTCATTCATTTCCCCAACAAGCCCCATACTTTGTGAGCAATTTGATGCGGGTTGGTTTGTCTAAGGTTGGGCCGGTCGCTAACTTTAGAAAGACTTTAAACCTTGTTGGATGGACATTTATTGATGATTTTACCATGCATCACCAAGATAGTGGTACATATTTGCAATGGCGTACATGCTCCAACAAACACCTTGCTTTCGTCATGCAGAAATGTTGGCCCTGGTGTGTCGTTGCCAAATCCCCTGAAAGAAAAGATTGGGATCGTAGTGTTTTTGACATTCCTATGTACACAAAGTTGGTTGCCCCACGAGATATCCGTGAAGCTGCCATTCTACAAGGTTTTACATCTGGAAAACATTTCACTAATGATCTTATTCATAAATATGACAAAAATATTACACCAAAATGTCCCTTTTGTGACTGTTTGGATAGCAAACATCATAGGTTGTTCGTATGTGCAAAGTTCAGACAGGTTCGTATGAAGTATTCCAAAGCAGTTAGGTGGGCATCAAAGCAGGAAGGTAGCCTAAAATATTTTGGACTTCCATTAACGCAGCCCACCATTTGGGATAGTGTCAAAGCAATTTGTCCCAAAGATATTAAATGGCATCATCCACCCCCTTGCCATGAGCTATGGTACTTGTTTCTTGACGGGTCTGCTTTTGGGCAAACCAGGCGTGAAACAGCAATTAGTTCTTGGGCGGTGGTACGATCGGGTTACATGGCATCAAACTTTGAAACAATTGCTAGTGGTTTCACGCCTTCATGGGAGCACAGCAGTTTTCGTGGGGAAGTCGCTGCGGTGTTGAAGGCACTACAGTTAGCTCATTTTTGCCATTTGTTTTCAGATTGCCAAGCAGTGGTTGACACAGTACATTCTTTTCAGGAGGCACTACGTGATCATAGACCTTTCCCGGCCATTGACCATCACGACCTGTGGTTTCCTATCTGGGAGTTGCTAAGATGTCGGCCAACTAATGCAGTAACTATCACAAAAGTATTAGCACATCAAGACGTCTCAAAAATTACTAACTCGCAGCAACGTTGGTATGCTTCAGGGAACAATTATGTGGATGAGCAAGCAAAACGTGTGATACTTACACACCCCATATGTCGTCGTCTTCAGAAGATTGAAAAACAATACACCTCTGACTTCGCATTGCACAAGGATTATCATAGCTTCGTGTGTGCACTTACAGAAGAAACGTATAACCTTCAACCTCGAAAGACGAAAATTACACGAGATGATGATGCGAACATACCGGACTTTGATTCATGGGGGCCAAAAACTAACATCTTCACCTTTGAGCTGCCGGCCTACGAGTGCCTCCCTGGTGGTTGCCCCTTCGGGGTGACTTTCTACAACCGTGTCCGTGAGTGGTTTAGGAAGCTTCATTGGCCCAAAAACCCTGGTACGGTGCAACCAGTGCAGTTCATTGGTTTGGTGGAGTTATATTTTGACTTCGTGCTCATTTCCGGTTCTGAATCGCCAATAAATGTGGCTAAACGCCCAAACACTTCTTGGAAGCTGCTTGATGAGAACCCTTTGTTACAGTCACCTCCAGTACCTTTAGCACGGCATACGGATGCTTGGTTCAGGTTCTGGAAATGGTGCACTAAATACAGTGGCGTTTCTCTGCCGTTTTCTTGGGTGGATAGGGCTGCACTCAAGCATGTGGGCTACACGGTTATGGCTACATGCGTGCATCCCCGACCACGATTAGTCAATACGAAATCTTCACAAGCCATCTGGAATTACTTTCACCAAATCACTGGTCGCCGGCGAGACATGAGTCATCCTCTACGACCCTTGCCAAAATTGTGATCTCTGTTGGAAGTTTGGGTAGCAGTGTCTTAGTTTTTTGGATTTGCTGGCAGTTGTATAGTCATTTTTGCCCACAGTTTTTACGCTTGTACAGCTATGATGTTAAAGATTGCATCATCGATGCTACCATCACGCAATTGCCGGTTGGTAGTATCGCCAGATCTGACGCTGGCACCATGTTCGAAAGTTCGAAAATCCACTGTCGCAGTTTTTTTGGTGTTTGGTGTTAGTTTCAGGGAGTGTATATAACAAGATGATTCTACAAGGTAGGCCCCTACCAGTTTTAAGTAGGGCTAAAATTCCTATATAAGTAGGTTACCCGGTTACCCCAGTTACCCATTTGTAAGGCCATTTTTAGGGGTCACATAAGTCCATTTACAACCAGGCTCGGGACTACTGGCAATGTATCATAAGATTTCAAAATGTATCATCCCCAAACCTATCGTATCCATGTATGGAATTTTATGGTTTAGATGTAGGTAAAGATACCATATATGAATCTTATAGATCCTGACAAAGTCACATTGGTGCACCATGATTTACGTGGCTGATGGCCAGGTCCAGTGAGTGCGTTTCACCAGGACACTGTGGTATGTTGTGGTCCGCCGCGATCAAGTTGATAGTGTGTATGGTCAAGAAACTCAGGCAATGTGGTGATTTAGTCAATTTAATTGTCAATTTTGTTGCTAGATGTTTGCAATTGTTTGCAAGTTGTATGTTTTTGTTGGTTGGTTGATATGCAAGAAGCGTTAAATACTGCTTGACATGGTTATAATTATATGTTTTAACAAAAACAATGTCACCCAGGGGGTCCAGGGAGCAAACCCGTGGCTTCCTTAGTTGAAAACCCTTAGTAAAACAATGGTCTTTGCAGGACAAACGCTAAAAACAAGAGTTTTTCCCAGACACCTGCATTTGGTTGATGTTCATGGCCTGGAAAATGTGGCTAAATATGCCATACATGGAGTGTTTGGGTTTGGAAATTTCCAGGGAACCTAACAGCTTGCGGTCGCACCAGCGCAGGGACGATTGAACTTGCCCAATTTGTCCATGGCCTCGGTGGTTGGAGAAATGGAAGCATCACGGGGGTCATCCTGGATCCTTGCTGACGTCACTGGTTCTTACCTACCACCCCGGAATATCAACGACTAGATACCCTACATATCCCATCCCATCCCGGCACTTTTGAAGATCCATTCTTTTTTTTTTCAGGGGAGGAGTACACAACAAATTCTTTATGGGGTGTAGCGTCAGCACGGCAAGCATGACGAGCTTGATGACGCAACTTCAAGTGGAAGAAATGCAGGAATGCTACTTGATTTGAGTACAAGGTGGGCCCCTACCAGTTATGAGTAGGGTTATAGCTCCTGTAAGTAGGTTTATAACCCCAGTTACCCATTTATAAGGCCATTATTTGTGGTTACAATTCCATTTGTAACTAGTAGGGCCTCACCTTGCATGAATTTAGTACTTGTTTGCATGAGCATCTTAGTAATTAGTAAAACAAACAGGGGGTTCAAATGGGCTGAAGGCAGCATTTGATTAGCTCAATGGCACTTCCATTTTGAAGAGATGAAATCACATAGGGATCTGGTATCACAGCTGGTTTGCCATGAGCTTTGGTACATTTCAGCTTGGCACACCCAAAAAAACAACAACACCAACTGGCTATGATTCCAAAGTCTCCATCACCGCAAGTGCCTAATTTTTCCTCAATTTCAAATATGTTTTTAATTTTCACCCCTGGGAAAATGATCAAATTTAACGAGCATGCTGAGCATGTGTTTCAAATGCAGCAGCATCCCAACCGCTTGGAGCATCATCCCAATCACTAAGTTAGGATCACCCCCCATTTAAAAGCCATGCCGGCCATTTTCTAAGGGGTTGAAACCACCAAGTTCGATGAGGAAAACTTGAGAATTTGTCATGGAAAAAAAAACGTCTAAAAAAAGAATTCAACGCCTCTGAGGTCGTCAGAGTTGCTTTTCAATCAGCAATCACGAGGCAGCAAAGCGTTTTTCCGCACCCACCAAGTCGCCCGTTGTTGTTTCATGGCTGGTCAACCTACCCTTCATAGAAAGAGTGTTTTATATAGGGCGTAATTAAGGGAAACCAATGGGTTGTTGATGTTGTTGTTGTAGCTGTTGTAGTTTGTGGTTGTTTCACCACTGAAGGTGGGGTTAAGTTAACACATGTAGTTTTTGTCCTGCCAACTTTGATCTTTGACATTTGTCTCGACATCCTTTCGACTGGTATTTTTCACCTTCAGGTTGGCCCAACATCAATATGTCGGTGCTTCACTCAGATGGGATCTAAACGTCAGGAATGGGAGATTTTTTTTGTCGAAAAAGTACCCTGAAAAACGTGTTTGCCAGATGTACCAGAGTCATCCAGAGTCGATTTTTTCCAAAGTTATATTTATGTAATGTGTGTAGGTTTCATTTTCGAAACATTCATGTCATATTGGCATCCTTTGGTGGGAACTAAGTACGACTTCTTGAGGTACATCAATTCTGGGTAAATGTTTGTGTCGACCTAAGATACTTAAGGTATCCTTATGAGTCTTCTACTAGGATGTCCTTGAAAGTTAGCAAGAGGTTAGGATCGGTGGGTTCTCACCCCAATATACCCGATTCACAAGTAGGTTAAAGTTATACCCCATTGATCCTAACTTCCTGGGCCATCCTAGTACGGCAGTTTCATATTGGATTTTTTGCCGCTGCTTTTTCCAAGGCAGTGTCTCGTGTCCAGCTTCCAAGACGACGGCAAGGTGCATCTAGAGAGGGACCCCTGGAAGGTCGTAAACTGACGAAAGAAGTGGATAAGTGGGATGTATACAGCACCCTTTGCTGTTTGGGTTCGAGAGGATCCTAAGAAAAATATATTATACCATGATGGGTGTGGTTTCAAAACATGTGTTTTTTTTCAAGTATTTACTCCAAAACTGAGGGGATCTGACCCGATTTGACTACTATTCATTCAACTGGGTAGTTCAAGCACTACCTAGATCCAGTGTTTGGGAATTTTCTGAGTTTTTCCTTAAGGAAAACCATTTCCCGCCGCAAAAATGGATTTCATGCCTGAAAATTTAAGGGTCGCTGAATGATGATCAGGTTGCTGGGCCCCGAGGAGCAGTGGCAAGATCATTCCGGGACTTGTTAGTGGTTAGAATCACCCCCATTTATAAGCCATGAAAAAGGTACAACTCGGCTCTCAGGACTTGTGGGAGGGGAACAACCCTCCTTAGGGGACTTGCTGACCATGGTTACTAGCAATGTATCCTAGCTGGGATGATCCTCCAAGTGTCAAAACCCATCAAAACCCTATAATCCTTCACTTGTAACGGCTAGTGTACTGAGAAGGCGTGTTTCATCCCAATGTTTACGCTTGACGATTCAAGTTCAAGATGGATCTAGACACCTTCAGTTTGCCAACGTTTGGCCGGATGTTTTTTTTTCGTTGTCATGAGAATCTTACAGTCCCTCCCCACAAAATGAGTCCTTATTAACTAGTTTAGGTGGTGTTTCATGTACCTGGCAATTCTTTGTGACCCTTTCGGGATGGATGAGTGACCCCTTTCAAAGGATAAGTGACCTCCAATTGGGCGATAAAAAATCAAAAAGGTCACGGCTTGAATCGCCTGGTAAATACACCATGCATTGATAT
>DF240387.1:0-51086 GCA_000507305.1 Breviolum minutum Mf 1.05b.01
CCCCCTCCCCCCCCCTCCCTCAGCCGTAATTGATATTTCACTGTTAAGGGCCCCCCCCCCGCCCCCCCCCTAACCCTAGAAATTTCACTGTTACCGTCAACACCACCACCCCTACACTACTGCTAAAGCAAATACAACTCCAGCTGCTGCAGCAGCTTTCGTGACATGAAAAAAAACAAGACACAAAAAGTGGCACTATGGACATCGATTGATGCTGTACCACTGTGGTGTTCAAAGCACCTCCAAGAAACTGTAGGACACTGCATTGGGTCCGTCGTGATCGTTTTCTAGGTCCGTTAAAAGCTGCAGAGATTGCAACCAGTAGTTGAAGTGCTCACAGGCATCCATCCTTTGTTGACAAACGTTGTTTGATGTTCAGACCGTTTGTAACAGCCACCAGGTTTCACACCTAATATAATGGATGTACAAAAAATCTCCAATGATTCACTTGATTCACATGTCGCACATTCACCTCTGCATGTTTTTCTTCCAGAAATTGTCATCCTCAGAGCCAAGGCACGTCAAGTTCACAGTAAGCACATCTGCAGGTGAACCCTTTCCATGCAGCCCCAAAGCCTCGCGCCAGTGCCGTTGCCTCAGAAGGAAAAAGGAAGCAGAAGTGCCTCAAATCTTTGACTAATCAAACAGCAAACAGAAACAAATCAAAGTCAAATCAAATCAAGAATCAAAGGCAATTTGACATTGTTTTGCAGTTTAAGACTATGATTTATGATCGATCTTCAAATGTGGACTCTTAGACTATGTCTGATTCCTTGGATTGGTTTTCCGAGTGGCTGCACACAGGCTGTCACTGCAAGGCTCTGCAAAATGCCCAGGGCCAAGCCACCCAAGCCACCAGTCCAAGCAGTCATCGACATCGCCGACACGATGAGACCACGACGCCACTGGGCTGCAGAGGCACAGGCGGCCAAGTTGCAAGTGAAGAGCATCACATCATGACGATGGCTTTGTCGATGAAGATCATCTGAACATGATGCAAAATGAAAGTTGAAACAGGATTTTGATCTGACAAAGCTTCAGAGAAGTCGTTTTCAGTTCTGGCAACAGGCATGTAGCACACATCCTTACCGTTCCGGACCTACCGACCTCTCACCATTACATTCACACTTGATTGAGTCACACAGTTTCAACAACAGCCCCGCCTAGAAACCAAAATGCTTGGGACCAACGGCTGCCTTTGTCACATGCACTGATCACTGAGTTGCATGTCATTTCTGTGGCAGACGAAGGGATCAAATGCCCAAGTTCTTGAAGCGTTTGCAAAGCATGCGGCCACTGGCTGCATTCCTCAACGGGGCCGGACCCCTTTGGGGTAAAGAGTATAAAAAGCCGCAAAGTCAAAAAGTCAAGAGCAAAAATGGCTCCAGGTACTTCTTGAAGTACAACTCAAATTTGGAAACAAATTGGAAATACTTAAAATCTCTTGAAATACAACTCTTCAAATTGACGCCTATGAAGCCCTACTACTTACTCTACATGTGTGGTCTTCACGCGCAATCCCAGAGTCTTCATGTGCGCTGATGGTCGAATTAAAACTGATCACAGTGGCTTGATGCCCTGTCTGAAGCATTGACAATAAGTGTGAAGCTTGCAGCCAATGGCCACCTTTTTCACAGGCACCTCAGCATGGGCACAAGAAAAGTCAAGAAACATGTTACCAGTGCGTGCATTGAGCTCAAACTACGGAACTGTTTGGCACTGTTCAGCTTCAATGAAAAAGGCAGAGAAGACACATTTGCCAACAAGCAACTGATGGTAGAGTTGAAGGTGATCACGTCAGCAAATAGGCCGCAAACCTTCAGCTGCACCATGAGAAACTGGGCATTTTGCCATTGCCCACGTTTTTCGCAGGCGCTGATGGCAGAATTGTAGGTGATAATGTTGGCCTTGACCTGGGGGTTCAGTGCTCATCCTCACGTTCCCTGGCTTTCCCAATGAAATATTTCTTCATACTGCAGAGAGCTGCAGAATAAGTTTCATCCTCTCTTTGCACCAGAATTGATTCAGATTTTCCATATAGATCTGGAGTTCCAAGGTAGTTTACGGACAACAGTACATCCTTCTCTTAAAACCATGTAGCACATAAAAACGAGAATTGCAAGGATGCCAGGATACCTCATAGGCAGGAAGTTCTTCGAGCAAATGCAAAGCCTCCTGCCATCGCCCGCCTCTTTCACAGGCGCTGATAAGGGAGCTACAAGTGATAACGCTGGGATACAAACCTCAGCGAGTCAAGGGTTGAGAGCCGTAGCTATGACAGATATGACAGTTATGAGGTGTTCTCATAGCATGTTTTACCATGCAAAAAAATCTGAAACAAGCGAGTCTGAATATGTCTGCATCGTCAAGTTTCCAATCAGAACGACTCAACATGCAGTTTAGGCAGGTCACGGTATCCCAGCAGTGCAGAGTACAAGGACATAGCATGTTGCCATTGCCCACCTTTGGCACAAGCACTAATTACCTCGTGACGCGCACAAGCCAATCCTATATTCAATCTGCTTGCCGGGGTACTATAGCTTGCTGTTGGCAACCTGTTTGAAGTGTTCTTCCTGGGTTCTCTCTAGTCCTCCGAACCCCAGAATCTCCCCCTGCGCCATCGACAAAGAAAATGTTGGATTTGCAGAGCAGAGTCACAGCATTGTATGTGATAATATCTGGAAGCAAATGGGGCGTTGCTATCAAGTCTTCCATCAATTGCATGGCAATTCTCCATTCGCCGGATTTTTCAGCTGCGCTGATGGCGGAGTTGTAGGAAACCAAACTTCCTGCCGCTACAAGTCATTTAGCACACAACCGGCGTAGAGACGCTTCTTGCAATTTATGATCACAGCGGCCTAGATAGATTCTTTCAACACTTGGAAAAAGTGAGTACTTCAATACTGAAGACCTCAGTTTCGGCACATTAATCTACCAACAATCTGATAGACCTCGATTAGCTGCACTTTGTACTGCTGAGCTGTTTCAGCATCACCCAGGGATGCTCGGGGATGGGTTCTCCTTGGAGTCTGGAAGTTACCAATTGGAAGAACAAAGAAAGAGCATGTTGCCATTTCTCGCCGCAGGCAGCGATAGTTGCATTATAAACCTGAGAGCTCCAAAGGTCTCAGCGAAGCGACACAAAAATGAATGCTTCTGACGGAATCCACTTGGCCAAGCTGCATGCCTCCCTGACATCCTCCCCGCTCTCCAGATTCAATCCAAGACACAATTGCATCTCTCTGCACATTCTCCATGGCCTTGACAGAAAGCATTCAACATAGCAATTTTGATTAAAACACTAAAACAAATCAATCAATAAACAATATTTAACAACAACAACAACAACAACAACAACAACAACAACAACAACAACAACAACAACAACAACAACAACAGCAACAAACAACCACGACAACCACAGACAAGAACAACAACAACAACAACAACAACAACNAACAACAACAACAACAACAACACTCAACAACAGCAACAAACAACCAGCAACAACAGCAAGAACAACAACAACAACAACAGCAAGAACAACAACAACAACAACAACAAAAACAACAAAAACAACAAAAGGCGACGACGTTTTTTGGGAACCTGGAAGAGGTGCAAGGCCAGGTGCCAACGGTCGTCGGCCTTGGCCACAGCGCTCAAAGCAGAGCTGTAAGAAATCACCTCGGCGAAATCATGTCACGCATTGGCCAATGTTCATTAACATCAAAATGTCTACGTTTGTTCCTTGTTTCCATTTTGATGTTGTCACCTTGAGACCAAGGAACATGAAAAAAATCTGTGATAAAAGAATAAAGAGTCTCTACTAAAAGCTCTTTTGACTTCTGACCTCTTGATACATTCGATGTTCGATCAGTATCTGCGTCTTAAACATGTTAGACTGTGGCCCGCACCGTTGCTTGCAGTTTCTGTTCCTTAGAGAGAAGTTGAATCTGTCCGTACTATCATCAATCCCGTTTGAATGTCCAGGAATGTCCAGTCCCGAGACTACATGCGAAATCCCAAGGGGATATAAAAAATCAAAGATCCAAAATGAAGATGACGTGCAACTTACGCAACGGCTAGAAATGCATAATATTATTGCAAGGATCCAGTTCCTTCAAAACGATCAAAGCTCGTTGCCACTGACTCCCACGGTGGCAAGCTGCAATGAGACTGTTGTAAGTGACCTGTTTGCCAGCAGGTTGCACTCCACGAATTTTCAAGTCTTTGAGTTGACAGCGAGTCAGAAGATACAAAGGGAACGTTTTTAAAGCTTTTTGACTCTCAGCTTGCATGGCCGTCAGGCCTCATTGCGGTCTGACAAGGCCGCAGTACTCCATAGGTGGAGAGCTTGCTGCCAATGGGCCGCCTCATATTGAAAAATTTAAGGAATCCGAAACTACTTCAGCAGTAAAGGGATTTCGCTTCTTTCTTGAGGTACTTGCTTGGATGGAAATGCTGCAAAACACTGCCATGATTAGCTTATTTTTGGATGTAAGTCACAACTTGCCCGATGGCTTGGTGTTTCAAAATCTTTGGTTCAAACAACTTTGGATTTTGGGATCATTTCTCATTGCCGTTTGCCCCACCTTGGCAAATTCATCTACTGCCGCATTGAGGCGCATCCCAAATTTCGTGACCCATGGCTGTCAGAAAACATTGGGGCCAAGGTCTGCGAGAAACATAGCCATTGCATGACATTGCATGACAAGCTGACACGAACATCGCCATGATGTACCGTACCATCTTTTCGGGACTGTTGAGTTTAGTTTTGAGCACTGTGATATGTCGCAGATGGTTTCTCAGCTTAATCAGGCACTCCTCTCCACCAGCTGGAACTATCACAGGGAGCACCTGGAAACAAGATAGGCAAAACAACATCATTGGCAAAGGAAGTTGAGTAGGCACGCTGGGCACACCTGTTATCGAACGATCCAATGTTCTCCGATGTTTTCTAATGTCATCGAAATCTGTCAATGTAATTGCAATCTTGCAATCTTAGAGCTGCGATGAGTCAAGTCAAGTAAAGTTCCATCCAAAAAACGTGTCCCTTTCCATGTTGCGAGTCCCCGAGCGCTTCAGACCTCCTGGTAGCGACGGTCTTTGGCACAGGCCGCACGAGCGAAGCGTTCCAAGCGTTGCAACTCTCGGCTGAAGCCCTGACGAATCGAAACTTGAACCAACTCACCAAGAATGACATTTCTGGTGACTTGGTTGCCACTGTGGAAATCAATGGATGTTCAAACATTGACTTTGGCTGAGCCTCACAGGAAAGCAAAGTCTGAGCATTGGCTAATGTGACAAGAACTGCTCATCCCCCCGAGCTAAGCCACCCCAGTCCTGCCTCCTGTTCCTGGCAGAAGGAACATGGACATGTAATTCAAAAAGATTGCAATTTGACAAATTTGAGAAATAGAAAAAGGTAGAAAAAAACAGTGACCAAGTTGTCGTGCATGAAGCTTTCATACTTTCATGGCACCAAGAGACTTCAGAAGGGTTCTGTCTGCTGATTTTGAAACGGTTTAAATCATACTAGTATACATCTGCTTGCATTTTGTATAGTGCACAAACATGCAGCACCGCTGCAACTGATGGTATATTTTTCTGGGAGTCGCTCATTCCACGCGTGTCAGGCCGACGCACAACGCATTTCAGCTGCCGGCGGGCTTCCACGCTGTTTCAGCAGTCCGGCGCCCCAAATAAAACGAGCAAAAGTGGTGTCTTGTGGAACACAAGAACTTTGGACCCGGTTCCACATCAACAGCTTTGAATTTCAGCAAGTTGTGAATCTTTTGCAACAGTGAAAAAAGATGATAAACTAACAAACATAAACCAACTATTGGGAGACATGTTGAGTCAAACCAGTTTGCTGTTTTTTGTCAAACTTGCAAAGTGCCAGAAGTGCCAGCAGTGCCAGCAGCTCAGGGTGGCATGCATCCAGTTGTCAGTCCCCACATGTGCGATTCACAGTAATATGAGAAGCTGATCCTTTCGAAAGCCAAGCAAATCGCGAGGTTGAAATCCACTTCTACATCTCATTGAAATGTGTATCGCCACACACTCAAATAATTAAATAATGATTCACTTCCAATGGCATGTAGCGATTCAAGCAAGCCTCTTTTGTACCAATCTTTGCACTAGCTTTACAGGGTACCAAGATGTACCAAGTACTTCCTAATCATGTCCGTTGCAAAAAAGTCCAACAGAAGTGGAGATGAAAAAAGGAGAGTATTGGACACATCAAAACATCCGAACTTCCAAGCATCAAATTCCAAAAGCAATACTAGCATATGAACTCAACTGTTCAGTTGTGCAGGGTCAAATGTTGGCAGTTTTTCTAACAAGTGGCCTGGCAGTGATATACACTAGCATAATTGCGTAGAAAATCACCATGATCAGCATGACCCAGGCCTCAAACGGTCGTCGTTGGGACGTGTCGGATGGTAGGACCCCTACAGAATTAAAAGATACATTTCGTTTCAATGTGACCGGTGAAATTCACCTCTCCACGCTCTAAAACTCCCAAAAACATGGCACGAAATCAAAATCGTTGCAGATTTGATATATCAATTTCAACTTGAATCAACTTCCCAAGCTTTCAGAGCTCTTCTTTAAAGAAGAGCACAAACATATCCAAAAAAAAACACATTCTTCCAAAAGACCATAAAGGTTCCCCAGTTGATACCTGCTCCCAAATTCACCTCAGATGCTTGGCAACTCGATGCATTTGGAGCAACAAGAACAAAGCAAAGGTTGCAAGGAAACTAAGCATCTGGTGCTGCTGGTGCTAGGGATGTTGGGCGAGTGACCCAACCATCACCATCACGGAGCTCGTTGATGAGTCCTGGAACCTTGGAAGCTGCCACCAATAAGCTGATCGCCATGGAAGCAACATTCTTCAATCGTGCTTCCCCACCTTAGCCATGGAAGCAGTCGGATGAAAGTATGACATGTATAACATTCTGTGGATGTGTCAGGATATCATGGAATGTGTAAAAATATCATGTATTATCATGTCGTCATTTTACGTAATGATTTCAACGGGACATGAAACTGTGATTCAAGGTCAGGATGTGTCAGTAGATGAGTCTGTATGACTAGCACTCAGCCCTCACTCAAGGTGAACTGTAACATTGGCCATTTTGATATGCGCAAATCTGAGGTCTTTGCTGGTGACATCAAACGTCAGTGAAAAGAAGGACACCTGCATCCACATTTGCAGCCTGCAGAGT
Source organism: Breviolum minutum Mf 1.05b.01 (assembly GCA_000507305.1). Taxonomy (NCBI): domain Eukaryota; class Dinophyceae; order Suessiales; family Symbiodiniaceae; genus Breviolum; species Breviolum minutum. The sequence goes on from DF240387.1 coordinate 7,236, forward strand.
TCACATCGGTGAGGGCAGTTGGGGCTCACTATGGAGCATTGGAGAGTATTTTCCTTGCAAATTCGTTACATTTGTAGCATTGGCCAGAGTCAAGATGAAGATCTCCGTGTGATGTTGAAAGATGGAAGAAGTACAGTATCTTAATCTTGTAATGAGAAAACATATTCTCTTTTGCATGAGGGTGGAGTACTCCTGACTTCGAAAACATGTCAAGCCAAGGAGCAGATTCTCAAAGATCAATCTGGTCATAATCACCTGAAACAAAGGCATTTCCTATGTTTCCCAAACACAACAAAAAACCTGAAGTCAAACGTCACTTTGTTCCGGGCAAGTCACCCAAAGAAGCCTCTCGTTGGCTTGTCCTGGGATCAAAATTCCGCCAGGAAAAGACCACCAGGTACCAGGTACCACCATCTTTCAATGTTGTGATTCAATCATCAACCATGTGACCTCACAGGCTACAGAACTTTCAGACCAAAATCTACCCTAAAATCAGACCAGGCTCCTTGGGGCAGCACCTGCTCATAGATGCCCATGCCAGAATAGAGTCCAATGGTTGTCTCGTCCTCCCTCAGAGACTTTGGCAAATCACACATGATGGGTAAACGGGTAAACTCAACCATGCAGCTTTTGTAAATGTGATGTAAATGTATGTATCTTCGTGCTAGTTGCTCCCCCAGTCGGCTTGCACTTATTCGTGAAGCAGTTGCATCTCTGACTGTAGCTTTTGCAGATTTCAAATCCCCTATTGCTAAGAATTCGTACCAAGTCTTGTTTTTAGTGTAGAAGAGAAAAACTTCAGCAAAATCGCACTTTACCCGGACAAGTCACGCAGAATACTGTTTCCAGATGTGCCATTGTCGTCCAAAAAGACCAGCAAGAGCATATATTGTGAAGACCACGGCAAGTGCAATTAAACCTGAGCTGAAACTCGGCTTAGGAATTTAAAAGTCCGGAACTTCTTGGACTGGGCTTCAAGCATTTTCCAGTTCCATCCATTTCTCTGAACAACCAGGCGTACCCACTTAGTGGGACTCTGTTTGGAGGCAAGACACTCTTGACAAGTTGCTCCAAGTTACTTAGAACCAAGTCATAGTTAGATTCAAAAACTTGCCCATCTTAATTTTCTGGCGCGTTGCTTTTACAAGTCCAAACAAAAACTGTACAAAACAGCACAATGCTTTTAAGCAAATGATGGAGACCGGCCAGCCAGCCGACGTGCAAAGTCAATAACATGATGCCACTGCAAATTGTCGTAGTGATCAGCGCCCAAAACGGAGTTTGTCCTCGTGTGAACAAATCAATTTACAGTCCTGATTCTTGGCTGAAATCAGACAAAATGGATCAATGACTTGCCAGGGCAAACAGGTAACCTGGTTAACACGCAACACTACGCAACATGTACAGGTGATCCTGGTGATCCTACTTTACATTGATCTGTAAACACGGTAAACTTGTGCGTCTAAAGCTGACACGAACTTCCTGCTGCATTCCTTCCTCCCGGGCTCAAACCCTCAAACACCCGCGGGACCTGTGATCTGAGGGACATAGGTATAGTTGAAGAAGCAGAATGCTGCCAATCCGCTGAAACCCAATTCCTAAACATCCAAGAGGGACATTCCACTCCAGCATCCCTCAACATCCCTCAATATCCAGCCCTTGCAAAACTATAACAAATAGTAACAAATGTTTGGTCTCCAGGACTCTAGGCTTCATACGACCAATTCAACGCTTGACACGTGGCAAATCGCTACATTTCGTAATTTCGTCCACCTCAAATAGTCAAAATGAAAAAAACAGACATATCCAATTTTGAAAACTCTAAGTGTCTCCGATTGTAAAGGCGAGCTCATCGCCAATGACAGGAATTGCTGCCCAACTCGAACTTGGACAGGATCAGCCATGCAAAGCATCTGTATATGAGTCGAGATCTTTTGGTTTCAAGTTTGAATTTGCCGGTTCTGAAGGTTTTTGGCATTTCAATTTCCTTGGTCCTGGTGTTTAAAAGCTGCTCCTGGGATTGGGATGTTTTCAAAATGCTTCAATATCCGATGCTTCTCTCGTGGCATTGTTAAAGAAAAGCTACACGTTTGATTGAAGAAGTTTCTGTATGAATTGTTGTCCTCACTGCTCTGTGACCAAAGTGACAACCAAGTTGCTGATACGCAGAAGAGATTTGATCACTACAAGCTACTGCAGTACCCAGAAAGAGAGCATCTGTTGCCATGTCCATGTGATCCAAGATCAAGAAAAACACCAGGATGGGCCCCCACAAGAAGAAGTCCTGTGCGGGGCACCAGCTGCATGACATGTGTCATGAAGAGGGTCGTGTCAAGTGCAGCACAGAAAGTGATTATGGGATTGTCAACGGATGTCTAGTCTAGACATGTCCAGACTGCCTGACACACATCACATATATGTCAATGTCACATGTCTGATACACCAAATGCTTCGAAAGCCGCACGGATTGGACGAAGCGGACACTCGGGAGAGGTCTCCCCACTCCTTGCTGCAATCACAGAAGGCCATCTTCAGCTGGCTATTCTTGACTGCAAGCACCATCAAAACAATGTGGGCCTTGGGAAGTCACAAGCCGCATGATTCAAGCATTACATGTAAAAACAAGAGCATCATACACCAATTGATGAACGCACATGACTCCGGAAGCTCAAGGAGTTGAGAGTTACACTGTTACACCATGTTACACCATGTTACACCGACGCCCAGGCACAACAAGAAAAGCAAAATAGAATCCATAGGCTACGTCGGAGGGTCCACCTCTCGGGAGCAGTGATTTGGGCGATCGGAATATGAATTCCTGTTGGCGACCCGAGTGCACCCAGCCTGTGCATGTGGCATTCCCAGCGAAAGCCAGCATCGTCATAGGTAAAGCAACCCAATGAAGGAAGGAGGCAAGCCAGAAATACCAAGCAATGCTCCCACCAGATTCCTTGAAAACTCAGGCAACGGGGAGAACTGTTTTCACATGCAGTTCGGTCTTGTGAAACAGTATGCAGGTTTTAGGCGGTTTAGGTCTTTAGGCTGTGTCTATACACAGGGTATGTCCACAGAAAGGAACTGGTCCAAACAAGGACTGCAAATCCAGAGACAAGCTACTGACTTAAATGCCGTGTAGCCATCCTTCTTCGTGAAGAGGCCAGCAAAACCGCAAGCAAACCAACCATATGCAATGACTGTGAGTGTTATGCAGGCCCCTTGGAGAGCAAATGATCCGCAAAGCCAAAACACTGAAGAAGTTCAGTTCGTAGTTTGCAAAAAATAAAAAACGCGGAGATGTCAAGTAATGTCAAGAGTCAAATTGAGGACATCGGAAAAGAGTCCAGATTGACAGGATGCTGTACTTGTGTTCAAAAACATTGCTTCTTGATGTTTTACGGTACTCTTTCTTACTCGCCTTGGCAGGAAGAACCTGTCCGAATTGCCCTGTTTAATCAGCAAAGTTTCAACGAACAGTCCATGGTGGTTCCACGCCAGGGAAGACATCCTGGGGTGAACTTTGCGCAGTAACAAATCCCTCCTTTTTTTCAATCCTTTTTTGGGTATGTGCGGTATGTGTTCTACATTCACAAATGATTTAAATGCTATCCGAGCTATCCATAACAAGTTCCGTTGTGGTAGAAAACATTCGAGTCACAAAAAGGCAAAGCCAAAAGCTTCGGCAAGGGCTGCACAAGGTGAGATCTCAAGATCTCCAAGTTGACTCAAATTTGATATTCTAAGTGAAAAGGTGAGAAAAAGGCAAAAATACATACAATGCCAAGGTGAGATTCTTCAATATGTTTGTTTAACTCGAAATGCACAGCAAAACCATCCCACCAATCTTGAAGCGCCAAGATTCCTTCAAGAAGCCTTGAAATGTGTCCATGAAGTTGACCTCAGAGGTTGACGAGATTCTCCATGACAACTTGATCACCTGTTGAAATATCCATGATAAAGTTTTTGGAAATCACTCAATTATCGTCTGGTGTCTTCAATTCACTGAAAAAAATTGAAACTTTCACAGCTTTCAATTGCTTCCAAGCTTCATTCTTTGTTTCTTTCCTTGGATGTGTGTAGCAGGCAGTGTCAAACTACATACTAGAAATAACTGGCGGCATTTTCTTCAGTTTGACAGGTCAAAACTTACGTTTTATGATTTCATGCAAAGAAAGGGGAATTCAACCAAATGGATCAAAAATGATCAAAATGGTACAACCTAGGGAACATGAAACAGGAGGAAGGGCAATGGAAAAAGATGAACACAAAATAATACCAAGCATGCAAAAATAGACGAATTTGTAGCCACCAGAAAGAGAGAAGTACGTCAGTATGTCGGACTTTTTGTTTTTGTTGTGATACCCTACTGTTGGAAGTTGCTTTGAAGTAATTTGAAGTACACATTAAATCTTTCGAACCCCGACCCCTCCTTACTAGCGAATAAAACAACATGTTCGAATTCTTTAACATTCTTTAACTATAGCTCAAACCTGCTTTCAGTCTTCCCCCATTTACCATGCACCTTGATTCAGTTTTCATATCCAACAGTTCCAACCCTGAAAATGTTGGGTCGGAATCTTCTCTGCGTTGAGTGACGCATCGGACTCAACGTCAACATCCGAAGCACTCTTTGTTTCTTTCCTTGGACGTGTGTAGCAGGCAGTGTCAAACTACATACTAGAAATAACTGGCGGCATTTTCTTCAGTTTGACAGGTCAAAACTTACATTTGATGATTTCATGCAAAGAAAGGGGAATTCAACCAAATGGATCAAAAATGATCAAAATGGTACAACCTAGGGAACATGAAACAGGAGGAAGGGCAATGGAAAAAGATGAACACAAAATAATACCAAACATGCAAAAATAGACGAATTTGTAGCCACCAGAAAGAGAGAAGTACGTCAGTATGTCGGACTTTTTGTTTTTGTTGTGATACCCTACTGTTGGAAGTTGCTTTGAAGTAATTTGAAGTACACATTAAATCTTTCGAACCCCGACCCCTCCTTACTAGCGAATAAAACAACATGTTCGAATTCTTTAACATTCTTTAACTATAGCTCAAACCTGCTTTCAGTCTTCCCCCATTTACCATGCACCTTGATTCAGTTTTCATATCCAACAGTTCCAACCCTGAAAATGTTGGGTCGGAATCTTCTCTGCGTTGAGTGACGCATCGGACTCAACGTCAACATCCGAAGCACTCTTTGTTTCTTTCCTTGGATGTGTGTAGCAGGCAGTGTCAAACTACATACTAGAAATAACTGGCGGCATTTTCTTCAGTTTGACAAGTCAAAACTTACATTTGATGATTTCATGCGAAAATAGGGGAATTCAACCAAATGGATCAAAAATGATCAAAATGGTACAACCTAGGGAACATGAAACAGGAAGAAGGGCAATGGAAAAAGATGAACACAAAATAATACCAAACATGCAAAAATAGACGAATTTGTAGCCACGAGAAAGAGAGAAGTAAGTCAGTATGTTGGACGTTTTGTTTTTGTTGTGATACCCTACTGTTGGAAGTTGCTTTGAAGTAATTTGAAGTACACATTAAATCTTTCGAACCCCGACCCCTCTTTGCTAGCGAATAAAACAACATGTTCGAATTCTTTAACATTCTTTAACTATAGCTCAAACCTGCTTTCAGTCTTCCCCCATTTACCATGCACCTTGATTCAGTTTTCATATCCAACAGTTCCAACCCTGAAAATGTTGGGTCGGAATCTTCTCTGCGTTGAGTGACGCATCGGACTCAACGTCAACATCCGAAGCACTCTTTGTTTCTTTCCTTGGACGTGTGTAGCAGGCAGTGTCAAACTACATACTAGAAATAACTGGCGGCATTTTCTTCAGTTTGACAGGTCAAAACTTACATTTGATGATTTCATGCAAAGAAAGGGGAATTCAACCAAATGGATCAAAAATGATCAAAATGGTACAACCTAGGGAACATGAAACAGGAGGAAGGGCAATGGAAAAAGATGAACACAAAATAATACCAAACATGCAAAAATAGACGAATTTGTAGCCACCAGAAAGAGAGAAGTACGTCAGTATGTCGGACTTTTTGTTTTTGTTGTGATACCCTACTGTTGGAAGTTGCTTTGAAGTAATTTGAAGTACACATTAAATCTTTCGAACCCCGACCCCTCCTTGCTAGCGAATAAAACAACATGTTCGAATTCTTTAACATTCTTTAACTATAGCTCAAACCTGCTTTCAGTCTTCCCCCATTTACCATGCACCTTGATTCAGTTTTCATATCCAACAGTTCCAACCCTGAAAATGTTGGGTCGGAATCTTCTCTGCGTTGAGTGACGCATCGGACTCAACGTCAACATCCGAAGCACTCTTTGTTTCTTTCCTTGGATGTGTGTAGCAGGCAGTGTCAAACTACATACTAGAAATAACTGGCGACATTTTCTTCAGTTTGACAGGTCAAAACTTACATTTGATGATTTCATGCAAAGAAAGGGGAATTCAACCAAATGGATCAAAAATGATCAAAATGGTACAACCTAGGGAACATGAAACAGGAGGAAGGGGAATGGAAAAAGATGAACACAAAATAATACCAAACACGCAAAAATAGACGAATTTGTAGCCACCAGAAAGAGAGAAGTAAGTCAGTATGTCGGACGTTTTGTTTTTGTTGTGATACCCTACTGTTGGAAGTTGCTTTGAAGTAATTTGAAGTACACATTAAATCTTTCGAACCCCGACCCCTCTTTGCTAGCGAATAAAACAACATGTTCGAATTCTTTAACATTCTTTAACTATAGCTCAAACCTGCTTTCAGTCTTCCCCCATTTACCATGCACCTTGATTCAGTTTTCATATCCAACAGTTCCAACCCTGAAAATGTTGGGTCGGAATCTTCTCTGCGTTGAGTGACGCATCGGACTCAACGTTTGCCGGCTCTTTTGAGTCTCGACTTTCCCCAAGCTGCCGGATGTCATTTTCCTGAACCTCCGCAACGAAGGGCTCTGCCACACAGCAACCGAGCAGGATGGCCAACGCAACACGGCAAAAGAGTGCCATGGCGAACTAATTTTTGGTCCAAAATGAAGTAAGTTTTTGAAATTTGAAAACAACACGGGTTTAAAATCTCAAAATTTCAAAACTTCTGAAGTTCCATGAAATCTCAAAGTTCATTGCCTCAGTCTGTAGGGGCCACTCTCACAAATTTGTCTTGTGAGTGTTGGAGCCGAACACTGAACCAGGCAAGTGAATCTGTCAGTTGGGCATCGAAGTGTTGGTACTTTGGTACATCTTGAAATTGATACAACTCAATATACCAAATACACTCAAAATGTATTGAAATTGATACATCCGAAAGCAGTGAAAGTTGAAAGTACAAGGATTGTGACGCTGAACACTGGATCACCCAATCTCACTCTGTACAATCTCTAAGACGTTCACAGCGAGTTAGAGTCATACCGAGTCATACCGTTTTGAAATGCTTTGAAGCTGGGTGTTCTTCCAGTTTTTCTGTCAACCTTTGTCCATACGAATCCACGATCGTTTGATCAAGCATTGTGGCCTCCATCGTTTTGGGAGCAAAAAGAAGCAGTAACCAATCGAAGGTGCCTGGATTGAGATCCGATCCGATCAGATGCTATCAGCACATTCATGTAGGGAGATTTAGCACAATGGCATGCAATGGCTGTTACGTTGAAGTGTCCAAGAGTTCTCAATCTACAATATGTCTTGACGGATCCAACCTGGATCTCATCAAGTCTGTCTACAAACGAATGACATTGAATCCAATTGATTCCGTCGATTTCATTCAAATCAACTGAATCTGAAACTCCTGGACCCACTCCGCTCCCGGACCATCGAGTGCTGCAGCCCGCGTGGCGTCGAAGACAGCCACAGGTGACAAAACCTGTGGAGCCAGGAACATTGCGGGGATTTGAAGAGCGACTTTTCTGCAACTTTGCCTTTCCCTGCGCTGCTTCAGCTTCAAACATAGCTTCACTTAGACTTCTGACACAACTCACGCCTGTCTTTCACACCAGGCGCAGAACGATTCGACTTGGTCGCGCCACGGTGCACCCTGCCTGGCCGAAATGTCAGGTTGAAGTTGGGTGGAAGACTTCGCGAATTGTCATTGAATCCTTGTGTCTGACTGTGTCTGACTGTGTCTGTGTGTCTAAGATGTGTATATTATTGTGTATGCTGTGTGCTCAAATCAGGTCCGACCTTCCATCTCCAATCCCACCTCCAGGTCCAACTTGCCCAAGGCTTTGAGGGCGACGAGCCACCTTCCTGGCTAAGGAACTGAGGACAGCAACACTTCCAACACTTCCAACACTTCAACCTTCTGGCTTGATGGTTGAATCAAAACGATGCTTGTAGAAGTCATGTCCAATCATGAAATCTGGAAACATTGAAAACAACTCAGGTTGACAGTCCCAAGTTGGCATCTGCACCTGGTACACCATGAAGCCTCCAGATGGTGCCTTAGCACATATAGCATCTGTGAAAATGAACAAGTTGGCGTGCACCTCAGGACTTGCACGTCGTATGTATAGTACAAATGCAGATGTTTTCATTGAAACGTACTAGGTAGATCTAGGTAGAACATGGTCGAACTAGGTGCGAATGAAGACTGGCAGTAGTTGGATTCTCGTCGCTATGAAGATCCAAAACTGTCCCTTGGCCATTCATTTGCCTCATGATGGCTGGGCTTGTGGCAAAGTCGCAAGCATCGTCGGATCGAACATACACGATGGCTTCTTCCGGCCTAGGAGTCTGGAAAATGTTTGAAATCTGAAACTCTGGAAAGCATCTCTGCTCTGATGGTTCACCTCTTCTTGGAGTGTCATTGAACGTATCATTGTCACAGGTGGAGTCGAGACAAGTTGTCCCAAAAATCTTCAGCAACCTCTGCGTTGTACATCCCTTTTTCAAGATCTCACATTTGTCCGGATAACTTCAGCTTGGCTACTCAGGATCTGAGTACTTGATCTCCTGGCACCAGGTGAAGATCAAACACTGTGATTTATCTAATAAGCTTTCACAAAATTTTGATAGCCTCAAGAGTCAGATGAAAAAAGGGCCAAATAAAGAATTATAAAAATTACACCTGCATAGACCCCAGATAGCCAAAACCAATTTTTGTGTTATCAATGTAGAGAACAGTGTAACGTCTGCAAGAAGTTCAAGACAAAATTCATTGTTGTTTTCTCGGGTGTCTGGGTGAAATTGGTGGCCCTGAATATAGGAGGAAGATATGAAACAGAAATTGGCACCCACCCAGCAATGGCACGACGTCCACTCCCCCAAAGTTGGTCGTGACCCTCCCCCCAACCATAGCACACTAAAATGGCACCCTGCAATGGCACCACGCCTACTGCACCCAGCAATCGCACCACGTCCACTCCCTCAAAGTTGGTCGTCACCCGTCTAGCACACTACAATGGTGGCACCCAGCAATGGCACCACGTCCGCTCCCCCAAAGTTGGTCGTCGCCCTCCCCNCACCACGTCCACTCCCCCAAAGTTTGTCGTCACCCTCCCCAACCACAGCGGACTACAATGGCACCCTACGATAATGGCACCACGTCCACTGCACCCTGCAATGGCACCCTGGTGCCACGTCCAATCCGCCAAAGTGGTTCGTCGCCCTCCCCCCTATTGGAAGTAAGAACCCCTATAGCTATCGCTATTTGGGGAAAAATCCGGCTGACAAACAAAGTCCGCCCAAACGTTCGTCAGAGAGCGGAAAGGCCGGCACTGGAAGTAAATCACTGTAAGTCTCCTGTTTCAGCATCTGCCCTTGCTGGACTTCCTTGATTCGCAAGGCCTCACTTTCCAGGGTAGGCACTGTGCCAGGAGAGGTTTATCAGCTTCAGCCATGAAGCAAAGGGGGAAAATATGAGAAAATCTAGAATCAAAAGTAACAAGATGTAAGAAGTAGTCGCACAAGTGGCATCAGTCTGAATTCAATCTACATCTTAATTTGTCACACAATCTCCAACGATGTAAAATCGACCTCGGAAGATGACACTCAGACCTGCAGCTGCTCCCCGAATGTCATCTGCAACTTCCGTGCCTCACTGCCAAAATCCAACCCTGCCCAGCGCCAGAGATCCTGTCAAAGGCAATACGAAATGCAGAGATACTTAGAGCCTATTCTCGGTGATCCTTCGTCTTGGATAGAATTCAACAATTGCTATCCTGGCCTGAATTCAAGAGTGACCACACTTTCACACTTTCACAAATAAACACCAAATCAACTTAAAAAGATTAAAACCCAGTACGCCAAACAAAGTATGTCAGTATCAAAGTATCATTTCTTCCACAGTGAAAGATATTGAAAGATATGAAGCATCCCCATGTCCACCAGCCAAACCGACTCAAAGATGAGTACTCGGAAGCAGGTGTGCCTGTGTAGCACACAAAACTCAAAGTGTGGCCACCCTAGTTCAAGTGACTACCGGTTATAGTGACTACCGGGCTCCCAAGTCCTTCTCTGACTCATTTCGGCTTTGGTTGCCCCACCTGCAAGCCCGGCTTTCTGCACATAAACATCGTTGCTCGGAGAAGAAATAAAGCCAACAAAGAAGCTTGTCTTGACCCACAGACCCATAGGGCCCCGAGCCGTGCAAAAGCATAGGCACGGTTATGTCGTCGTAGGCAATCCAAAGGCCAAAGCTCCTGAAGAAACAAGTTGACCAAAGCTGACACAGTTGACCAAAACTCAAAAGAGCGATTGTTGATATTTCAAAAAACATGTTTTTGTCAAAGTCACCTTGCTTTGATGGCTTTCATGTCGTCCACGCAACCGCTCTCACAACTAAGTAGTCAAAACATGACCTGCAAAGCAGTGGCATGCTGGGGCGAGCGGAAGAGGCCCACCTTGGCAAGCACAGGAACGAACTGGAATCTCAAAAACTTCGGTGTGTAAATCATCTTCGATGCTTATATGTTTTTTCAAAAAAACATCAGGAATTCTACGGAAAAACCAAGGTTGAAACGAAGGTACCAGCCCGACCACTGTCTTGGACCGCCTGAAACATCACAATTGTGGACCATTCGGATATCATCAGATCCAACTGGAAAAGACATAAAAACGGTTGAATGCAACGTGTCACAACAACGGTCACACACAACAGTCATGATTATGATTGGTTTCTTGAATAGTAGAGATAATGTGATACTTTTTTGCAACTTCATATGGCTTTCCAAACAAAAACCTACAAGGCTCCAAACAAGCTCCAGAGATCTCACAGTTCCAGGTCACCGGTCAACACCGGGCACACTGATCACACCTCTTGAAGTTCTGCACGTGAACGAACCTTCAAAGGCCAAGGCCTGAAAAGGCGAGCTGACGGTTTGAAGTGGTCAAATACGCCAGTGCTGAGGTCTCTACCCAGAGGTGAAGGCGACCAAGCTCGCATGCTGCAACTGTCCACTGAAAATGGCCTTTCAAAGCAATTCTGCACGGTTTTTGCTGTTTTTCTTTGGTTCAACGTTTTTTACGCTTTCAAACAACTTGGTGATTTTGCGGGGCGAAGTCTTGCCTGAAGCCCGGGAAGGAGCACCTGGGTGTCTGGGAAAAAAATCACCTCAGATGCGAAAACTGAGCTGCGATGGCGGGAGAAATGAAAAGCAGTAGCTGCATGTTCCATTGAAAATACCGCGAATCCCGGTGTAATGGGAATGATTTTGCGTGAATGGAAAAGTGTATACCACAACAGTTTTTGGCGAAGCACAAAAGTATCAAGCCCTACTCGTCCATTTCTTTGACCATTTCAAAAAAAAACGCTTCTTGGATCTATGAAAATCCACGAAAGGCATGAAAAATCCTGCTGTTGGGAAATTCAACTGTCCTCGGAACTATGTGACTCCACGGCTCAGAGCCTTACTAGTGGCGTGCGCCACGCATTGTAGATCTGCGCTAGCCGAGCTTCTGTGGAGACATCACACCTGGCAAACTGTTCAATTGAAAGAAAATGTCAATGTCTCTGACCAGTTACCATCCAATTACCTTTTAAGTTTCTGAAATTAGAAGTCGTAGTTTGGTGAGATGGTGAGATACCTTACAATGTTGACTTGATTCTGTTCTAGCCTTCAATCGATGTAAAATCTGTGTCAATAGATTTAAGTAAATATCATGAAGGCATAGTGACACATGCAAGAAACCAAACCCAAACTAGAGAGCAGCACTGCGCCACCAGCATCGACTTGTCTCGAGCCTCACTGGATGGAACATGATCGAACTATCTTTCACTCAAGTTCATCTGCTAATTCACCAAGTGACCAGGGCATCAGCTGCTTTCTCCAATTCCGGCATCAACAATCGACATGCCATGCACCTCTAAACAGACGAAAACAACGAGGGAATTCGAGACGACTTGGACGACTTGACTTCACATCCAAGCTCCGCACCATGGCGTCACGAAGGCCACGAGGGCCTTCTGACTTTGCCGCAAGGTCTCCACAAAGGTAGCCTCAGGTGCTCGAAGTGGCCAACATTGGCCAACGTCCATCTGAAAGTTGCAAAACTCCGAAAGCTTTCCAAGACTTCGAAGCATTTTTGAAAAACATCTTCGAGCAAACTCCTCAACTCTCCAACGACCTGTAGCTATGAGTCCACCGTTCCCGCAGCCTCAGTCAGGCTGACAATAGGCTCAGAGTTCACCTGGAGCGTCAGCAATGCCAGACCTGTCACTGCAGCAATTTGTTCAATTTGATCAATTTGTTCGATTTAAACTCTTCAAGTTTCTTTTCGCAGTGACTTGAAATTTGACAGTTTGAAAGTCTAAATTCAGATCAATCTTTGATGCCATGAGGCACTGGACTGGAGGATACCTAGTCAGCTTCGCTCAAAAAAGCGAATTCAAGAGCGCACCTTGCACCACGAAAACAGCAGTGCTCTGGAGCACACCAGCAAAGCCTCAGATTCACAATGGTTCCTCACTGCAAAGTGCCCGAGTCCAAGGAGGTAGCACTGTGGATCTTTTCGTCATTGGCAAAGCGCATTCCGAAATTCCACTGGCTCCAAGAATGTGAAGAGCTGCTGGGCAAAAGGTTGGGCAAAAGAATGCGAAACAGATGAATTTCTTCCAAATCACTGAATTGCTCTTGCACTCTTCACAGCTATCAGTGGATCCATGGTTCTCTGAAACCGGACACATTGGACATCAACATCTCTGCGCTATCCGGCCACCCAAAAGGGGCCAAAAGAAGCCTTCCTGGCCATCTCAGCTCTTGCTTGCGCCATCACTCAGAACTTGAAGAGCTGCCTTAGATCCAAAATGTTCACAGCAAAATTTGACAGTGAACGAATTGACGATAAATTCCGATAAATGTCTGAATTTGTGACGCTTTTGGCAGAGTCAACTTTGCCAGTCAAATAAAAAACAAAGCTCGCAGAAAAACAAAAACCTCCACCAACTCCCAACTCCACCACCCAAACCCCCCCTCCAAACTCCAAACCCCGACTTGGTACCTTCCAGCTCGACCTCCGGTCAATGTCGTTGCACAAATGTCCATGTTGAAATGACAAGTCTGACTTTTTTCGTTGCCGACTTGTTAAATTTGTAAATTTGTTAAATGTGCGCTTTTTGACTTAAGTCAGTTGTATCTAGGTTTACTCAGTTACTCTTTACATCTTTACATCATTTTGATACTCTGTTTGATCCTGTTTATCTGTTTCTCTCGTTGGACGTGTTGACACTTCCCAAGTCCACCTCCGCCAAACGTCGTGGTTTGGTTCGCTTTGTCGATGAGTCAACAAACTTCCTGGTGACGAGTCGCAGAACTGCAAAGCGAGTTTATAGCAATCGTGGGTATCAAAACTACAAACATCAAGAGAACAATGGAAGCGAATGAAAGCTGGGCATTCCCACTTGATTTTGGGCGATCTCACGTAGAGGCAGGTGAAGGCAATGATCACTGCCAAACTCAGATGAAGGTGTCCGATCGGGTGGAACATACAAGAGCATGGGGTGCAGTATGCTACATCATACCAAATATTCCGAATACAATAGATTACTTGCACTCACAATGTCTCCTCCCCTGAACCAGCTGAACAGCTGAACAACAAGGTCTCCATGGTGAGTCCATGTCAATCCTCAAGCTTCTTGGGAACCAACCCTTTTGACAAATGTCACCAAGCAACAATACGCCCAAGGCAACAAAAGCCCAACCCTGGCGCAAAGAGAAGGTACATATTCTCAATGTATTAAAGTAATTTCCTTCGATTTGCGACCATCAAAAATATCATGATGTCACCCGTGCCAAGCTCGAGTTCTCTGACAGTGTCCCTATTCTTCTCTATTCTTGATTCAGATGTGGGATGTGATTCGGAAGCAGCGATTTGAAGCAATCTTTTTAATTTCATTTCCCTCGTGTTGCTGAACAATCTCCATTATCATCATTTATCATCATTTATGTATATTTTGAACCATTCTTACACCTTATGGGTCTCATTGTGTTGCGCCCGTTGTTGCAGCGGTATTTTTCTGATGGTTTTCCCATTTCCTCCGTTTGCCACCTGCCAGGTCATCCCTGCTGCCGGCTGTGGCAACGGACAAATCTCGGCGCGGAAGCTCGGCTTCGCCACTTTGCAGCCGAGCCTCGGATTGCAAACATCCGTGTCACCGTGTCCTACAAAAATCATCAAACATCCATGTCTGTATGTTTTTTTGTCATTAGCCGTTTATTATTAAATAGTAATATTAGAATTCCTACACCACAACTATGGCGACTATGGTTATCTTGGAAGTTCCTAAAGTTTTTGACGAGAATCGATTGGCAGCTCACCAGCAGGCCAAAATGCTCCTGAAAATCCGCGACGAATTTCTGACTTTCACTCCTCCAAAACCACTTGCGACTGACTTCATGACTTCATTCCGTCCTGCTGCCCAAAGTTTAATGCATCCCGCAAGGTGAAATAGAACGCCTAGAAGCCAAATTGTAAACTGGCGTAACCAGCTAAAAACAGAAAAACTGAATGAGAAACACAAAGTCGCATTGAGACTCTAAAGTCTAAATCCAATCTTGCTGTTGCACGTTCATGGTCACACTGGAGTTTGCAGCTGTGTTAAGGCTGGCAGCATGGTCAGGACCAGCGAGTGTCCCAGGAACTTGCAAATTCCACTGCAAATAGCCATTCTCAGCCCAAAGAAACAAAATAGGCACAAGAATGACAGTGGAGTCAGAAGGAAAGAGGTTTGACCACATCTGTGCCAAATGCTGTCTCAGCAAAGCCATCGCAAACATCATCATGTAGACATTGCACTTTTCTCACAATGACAAGCAGTTTGGAAGCCTTTCCTTTTGGTTGGAAACGTCACAGCATGGCCGAGCATAGTAGCTTTAGCATACAAGATGGTGACCCATTTCACAAATCAGAGCTGCTTGTGTCGTCAAACACCAAGGGGAAGCAACTCACCCCGTGTGCAGCCAAGATTCGTAGAATGTCTGAAAGGTTTCAAGAGAGGAGAACCTGAGATTTCATCGAATCCAAGTTCATCAGTTTATCCCATGGATATCGTCCATATCATGTTCATTTCATGTTCATTTCATCATATGTCATCGCTTTTGGTCTTGCTGAGCAACTCTTCGCAGTCTGCCATGGCCTTGGTGTGTCTCAACAACTCAATCCCTGGTAGAAGAATTTAAAGAACTAGTGATCGAAAGATCAGGTGAACATCCATTCGCATCATCGAAACATTTCCAAGGTGCAGTGCCAAGAGCTTCAGCCCTAGGCGAGGACCACCCAATCTCGCCAATCCAAAACCTGGGCAGGCGAGTTGGAGATGTCACGACACAATCTTCAGATTGTTTTTTTTCAACACGAAATATCTGAAGTATCACTAAATATCGCGGGAGTATCGGAGTTGGCATGTTCTGGACGAGTGACAAATCATCCCGCCGACCTGTGAGTCTCATCATTTGCCGCCGTGCAGCAGCCTCACAGCACAGCTTTCTTGAATCTTGAAACCCTGGGGAAACCCTTGAAGTTTCCATAAGCTTCACGTACTTCAAATGAGCAAATGCTCTCAGAGTGTTCTGCAAGTCCACCACATCCATGATAGTTTGCTGGGCATCCCAACCATGATGTTGGGCCCAAGGCAGTTAGCCTGATCCCAACAAATTACCCGAGGCAAATCCAAGCTACACTTGTCCTGGCACAGTCAAGCGCAATGAATTTTCCAAAGTTCCAACCCTTTAAAACCATGGCATCTACAGGACTCAACCGATTTCAAATGATGATGGGAAGACACAAGCATAACTCTAGTAGCATGTCATATTAAAATTCTATAAATTTATGTGAAAAATGGTCTAGGGTGACAAGAACATGACAAGATATGACGACGATGACATTGCATCATAAGCATGCATCGACACCCCTCAAGTCATGACTCAAAAATGTCAGTCCGTCGTGCCCGGGTTGAGGTGGATTCCAGGATCAAAGTAGGGATAAACCTCATGAAAGTCTGGGAGCTGATGCGATATGAACACAGCAACGAAAACAAAAAACACGTTGTTTTCATGCAGAAAGAATTGCACAAGAAAATGAAGAAATATCTTCTGAGTTTATAGTGTTGCTAATTGCTAGTGTGGCAGTGTGGCGCTGATGGAAAAAGAGACGTTTTCTATAAGTTTTTGCTGCCACAGGAATATCACAACCAAGGAATCCAGGGAGCATTGAAGGTAAAAGCATATCGTCTGCCATACCTCGGTTGGCTTCCAGAAAGAAAGCCATGTTTTGCTGGTCTTTTTTATGCGTAATCACATGTGATGGCCAAGATGCTTGCGTGTTGCATCCAGCAAAAAGCTATTCACCAAGCCAGTCTTGGGATCTTCCATAAAGGGCACTTGCACCCGGTCTGACAATCAGGTTCATCCGTTCACTAAAAGCAGAGTGCTCATTTACTTCTTGGGGATCTGATTACAATTCAAGGATTGTCATGAATCAAAATGGCTTTCTGCGCAGTTTCACGAGAACTGCACCACTTTGTCCAGGCTGACTGCTGGCAGTCGATATGTCCGGCCTGTGAGGATACTAGCTGTGAAGACCGAGGTCACCTAAAGTTCAGGGATTTTCCGGTTTTCCTCACATTTGCATGATCCTCTGAAGTGTAAACATACTACAGGATTAAAGGATACTGATATATGATATATATATATATACTATATATACTGATGTTGTCTCCTCTCAACTTGGTGGATTAGGTGGATTGTGCGATTGTGCCGTCATCCTCCAATTTCATGCCTTCGATTGACGTCCAACAACCAAGTCAACCAAGTGAACCAAGTCAACCAGATTCAGCCAGGTTGCTGGGATGCCCGAAAAGCCTTGACTTGTGTCAGTGTTCAAACAAAGGGTGCTGTTGAGACTGAGAAAACAAAAATAGAAAACCAAAACAAACGCAGAAAACACGAATTCGCCAGGCGTTTGAACATCGAACTTCTGTCGAACTGTCCAAATCTCACCAAGGAGCCCATCCGATCCTCGAAGCTGCACAAAACAATCACATCGATTTCAATAATCAATACTTTGATAGTCATCGATTTCAGTTTTTACATACGGATTACATTGATTACAGTTACATCTACATCCCTCAATTTCCATCGTCTCATCTCGTCTTTCTCGCCACGGTGCAAACTCGGCCACGTGCTCGACGAAGGTCGACCAAAGGCGACCGCCGCTGAAGAGCTCGGCGACACACGCCGCATCGGCCTCGGCTTCACCGAAATCATTCGAAAGTGAGACCTGCGACAGAAGTTGTGATGGTCTTTTTCTAAAAATGGGAAGGAGAAGTGAGTGTAAAAACAAACATGACAAGTCACCGGCAAAAACTTCATGCTGAGACAAACAGGTGGAAAACGCTTGGCTTGCCATGGTACATGGTTGTGGAGCAGCTCTAACTCATTGCCAATGGCCAATCCCATGACGTGCTTAGGCCCCACCATGGCAAGGAACTCCTTCGTCCAACCTGACTTGAAAAAAATTCAAGTTCCTGAAAGATTGAAAAGTTGTTGGAGTCTTTGCCAAGGCTGGAACCCCAAGTCTTTTCATCATCACCTTTCAAGCAGGTCACAGGAGTCCCAACCAAGACCTTAACACCTTGGCAATGCCGCGATGTGAAACAGCTGTGATGTTTCGAATTTCTTGCAGAACTTTCAGAAATTCGCAGCTGAATTGTTGCTGGGGTCCAAACCTTTTGCTTTCCTGAGGCTCGTAAACTGCAAAAAGACATATCCAAATAAGACCCACAAAGTGAAGAAAAGTCTTTTGACCTTTGTTGCTGACGGGCATTTAAGAGTGCCAGGCGTCACAAATTTCACCAAGCCTTCCCAGGCCGCATGGCGACCTGGTCGTTGCTGAACATCGAAGGTGTTTTCAACATGCAAAAATTGTGTTTTTAAACCGTGAGGAAAAGCAAGAAGAATTCCAGAGCGTTTAGTTTCAACTGCAGGTTCGAGTGAAAAATTCCATACACTCTCCGTCGTGATCTGTCGTGACCGGGGGAAGTTCAACTACGCACGAGGAATGCATCCAGGTTACAATTCTAAAAATGCAAGCATAACACCATGTCGCTCATACTGAACTAAATTGCAGTTTCGAAACTTTCTTACAAAGACATCAAAAACCATCAAAAACCACATAATCTAACAATCTTAACGTGGACCTTTTGCAAAGCGGCAGAGCAACACCTTTTTCTTCACAGGAATTTTCGCGGCGAGTCAGCGCACGTGACACGTGACATCACGTGACCTAAAGCCTGGCGACGAAGGACCGGAGGAGCCTCCACAGCTCCTGAGCGAAGTGCTGCATATCCAACACTCCCATCCTTGCAACACGTAGGTGCCACGAAAAGAACGGAAGTTGCCAAGTGATCAATCTCAAAATGTCTGTCTTCCTGTTGCGCTGAAGCCAAACAGATCCAATTGCAGGAAGATAATCTGAGAATGCTGACACTTCACCTGGAACACCATTCTTATCAGCATCTCTTTCGATAACGAGATCATGAACTGCCTTCAACTCACGAAAATCCATGAGCAGAAGACGGCTGGATGTTGCCAAGAGCCAATGCCAACGTCGAACGTTTGGCCTTGGCAAGACAAAAACCTTTTCTGTTTGAAGTGATCACGGAAACAGGAAAGGCTACAGGAAAGATCATGGTCTCTGCTTAGGATCATGGTGTCTTCCTTACCCCTTTCGGCCAAGCTGCGCATGTGCAGCGTAATGCTGCTTGCATTGAGATGCGCTTGGGTATGAGAACTGAAGAGTTTCTCCAACCCGGCTCTGGACGGCTTTATCAATGCTGTTTCGCAGATTGGTGGCCATCACCTTGCTTTTTTGTCCCGGTCCCAGCGGTCCCAGCAGCTATGGACCAGTTTGTTGAGAAGAAGCACCAAGAATTGCAGGGAAAAAAATCCAATGTTCCTTTAATGCGGAACAAGTGACGATCACAATGGGTTTTGCATTGGATGGTCTGCCCACCAAGCCATCGGTCCACTCCAAGAAGGCCTTCACGACATCCTTCTTTGCCTGCGGAAATTTTAACGAAAAAAAAGGTTCCCGGTTCGTCTGGTGTGTCAGGATTCTACACCAGAGTTCCAGACCACCTGACCCAAAAGGTTTAAGCATCAAGGTACTTCTGCTTTGACGCTGTGAAAATTCTGCATGTTTCTCCGGCTGCCAAAGACTTGCTCAGCTTCGTCGATGAAGACTGCCACACCAACTGCATCTGGCCCAGACGAGATCCTGGACCGCATCTGATTGCTAGCACTTCGCACTCCACGGGAGCAGTTAGAAATCAGACCAAAAAGGTGCAAGTGCAAACAAGACCAGAAACAGCCAAGTCACTCATCGATCCTCTTCAAAGCGTCTTGCATTTCCTTCAATGTGCCGTAGCCAGGCTCGCTCAACATCAGTTGAAATGCTTTGAGACCTCTCAGGGAAAAAGCAATCTTCACAGAAGCAACCCATTCATTGAAGCAAGACTCGTAAGACGTATTTTTTTTTGAAAAAGTTTAAGGTTCAGGAACAACTGGGCACTAAGACCTCCTTCGGCTGCAAGGATCTTCATGGCCAGGGTCTTTCCAGTTGCAGGTGGACCGCAAAACAAGTGAAGTTGCTTGTGCGGCTTCTTGGAATCCCTTCCTGTGATTGCTCTCCTTGACTCTGCCAGCTTCTTGAGGTAGCCTTCATCATTCAACTTGGAGATGCCTAAGCTTCAAAAAGGATTCCAAGATGCTCATGCTTTCGATCTTTTACAACTTGCTAATTTGCTACAATGGTTTTTGTGTTTTCTGTACTAGACCACGAAAAACGCGAACAACAAAGGAGCCCAAAGAAAAAGCGCTGAGATTGGACAAAATACGCATTAAGGACTGTTTCTTCTGCTCAGGAGCGAAATAGTTCCTTTCGATGCAGGTGGGTGATGCAATGCAAATCAGAAAATTCAGTTAGAATATCTTTACCGCCTGTACTACAATCAGAAAAATCTGCCCATGTACACCCAGTCAATTGTCTATAAAACTGAACCTAATACTAAAAGATCGAAAAACACTTGAAAAAACTTGAAAAAAGTACACAGGCAGGTACAAATCAGAGAGAGCGAGGATCTTCAAAGCCACATCAGGATCCTCAATGCTTAGCGGTTCAAGGATCCCAACTGAAGCGTCACTGGATGACTTCTCAGTCTTCCGTCCAGGCGCTTTTCCTGTGCAGATTTGCAGATTCTGGGGTGGCGAATGAGAAAGGATCCAACTTGACAGGGGAAGTTTTGTTTTTTTTTTGAAATTGAAGTGAATCAGTATGACTAATTTCATCTAATTTCTGATGAAATTGGATCGCTCAGTGTCGATGCTTCCACTTGGCAATGATCTCTACGGTCGCATCTGGGACTTTGTGCGGAGACCAGTCAACAAAGTGCTGTGCTGCTGCCGAATCTTTGAAAGTCACAAAGCCAAACGGTCTGAGATCTGTTGCCTTCACAAGGCCAGGCTTCATGAAAGTCTTGATAACTCAGGAAAGATCATGAGAAAATGATGAAATGGTACAATTCAATTGAAATAGTTGAACACTTGTGTGTATGGTCACATGTGTCACATCACCTCGGAATGGACAACAGCAAAGCTGCCTTCCATGGCATCCAAAGATCATCAAAGTCCCCATACTTTTGGATGTACTCTTTCAACACCTCCGTGTTCACCACATTTCTCAAAGGACCTTGCAGGGCTGATCAGCTGCATGTTTTTTCGCGGTTTTTGTGGTGAATTTGCAAGCTGCAGGCCTTTCTCACCATTGCCAGCTCGGATGTAAATCGTAGAATTCGCCATTTTTCAACTCGACTCGAGCGCTTTTTTCAAAGCTGAAAGCTCTGCGAGCTCCATGAGCTTGAGAGATCACAGCTGTCAAAGGAAAGTTCTGACTCGGTCCTACGGTCCTACGGTCTTCATGCTTATTTGATTCACAGAAATGGAGCGATTGGTTTTACTGTCCTGCAATGCATCATCTTTATTGAGTTCGTAAAGAACATTAGAAATATTAAAAAATCTATTGGTCTACTTTGATTTTACTTCGTTTGTTTTGAGATTTGAAAAAAAAAACCTTCAAAAGCCGGAAGGCATCGTGCACCTTCCTCAGGCCACTGCGTCGTCCATGTTTGGAAAATCCGAAGGGATCCCATTGGAGCTGCCTTTCCGACAAAGTCATGAGCCATGAGTGCCATGTGTGCCATCAGAATGTCACGTGCATCGCCGCATCGGGCACAAGCTACGTCTTTTTTGTGAGTTGTCATCTTCCTTTGTCCAAAGTTTCGCTTGGATTTCTGATGGTTTATTGGCTCTTCTGTCTCTCAAGATATCTCGAGTCTCTACAAAACAATTGCAGAATAGTTGAACGTTGAACTCAGATTTGCGGGTGATCCATCATCAGTGAAGGCCTCCAGATTTGGCCACGTTTCAGGTATCCGTGAACTGCACCTGAAACAAGGCAGATCTGAAACATTGGCTTGCTGGATTTGCTGGGCTTGTGCTTGCCCAAAACACGGAACTCGCTTGAGATTTCTGAAAGTTTCATGGTGTTTGGAAAGTTCAGAAATCCAAAACTCAACAATCTTGAAGTGATTTCGGGCCAGTGTTGAAAATCTGTCAATCAGGAGTTTCTTTCGAACATTTATTTCGCACGGAAGCCATTGTGGACTTCATCAGCTGTAGCGGAGAAAACACTCAAGAAACCTATTCCTTTGTCACATTGATGGCATTGGCAAAGACTCGTTGTTTGAGATGGCAACATGTTCACGACAAAACTGCTCAACATTGGCACAGCATGGGTAGAACCAGTCACCTCTCAAGCATATCAAGTCAAGTGACCATCGAAGGGTGGTGTCATCAATCCTTGCACGGATAGATACGAGAAGTGTGAAAACCTTCTCGTGAAGTATGCAAGGTAGCATGTAAGCAGGTGAATTTGCAGGAAGCGAGACGCTGTTGTTTTTCCAGGACTGTTGGGGAAGGCACTTTCTCTGCAAGGTACCTTCTTTGAAGAAAACTGATCTAGAAATACATCTTGAAAACTGTAGCTCCAGAGCACCCAAAGACTTGGAACTTCAAATTCCAAGGAACGTGACACCTTTCTTCTGCATAGCTTGTGCCGTCAATCTCCGCGAGTGGTTCGCAGCTTCCTTGCTTTCTGCGCATGAAGTGTTTTAGTTTTGTCAAGGAAATGGATTTCAAAAGATATTAAAAAGCAGGCTTCAAGTAATAATCTCTCTGACCCAATCCTCCGAGAATGTATGACTTCACTGTCTTACTGAAAGAAAACTCAAAAACAAATGGAAACAGAAAAATGAGAATCTGAACGACTGACTGATTTTTTATGGTCGTTTCGCCCACCGATTTGCAACTGATTGCAGTCTCAGAGACAAATAATCGACGATCTTGCTTGTCGCAACAGCTCAAATATTGGCCATTGGATGCTGGACCTTGCAACTGACAAAACCAGCACAATGCAAAAGTCATGCAAACATGGCTGAGTCTTACAAAACCTTCGAAAAATCTTTATAAACCTTCGCACTTGCACAAAACCTGTGTTCAAAACCGAAACGAAACCGACAATCTTTCGCCGAGGCGCAGCACTCGCCCGTCAGGAGCCCCAGGGCCGCGCAGCCGCCGTTGGAGGAACATGCCGCCGAGCTCGAGGGCTCCAAGGGCAACGGAGCGGTGGCACCGCCCAAGGCCACGTCCTGCGAGGTTGAGAAAAAAAACATGTCAAAAAAAATTATTTAAAAAATAGTCGTGTACAGTATATTTGCATGATGTCATTGTATATACAGTAGTTGATTTTTTTGCCTTCTAAAAGAAAACGGTATGTCAAAAACTGGTTTCTACATGTCCATCTACGAAAGAACTTCTCAAGCATAGAATGACA
The DNA here is from genome assembly GCA_000507305.1 of Breviolum minutum Mf 1.05b.01. NCBI lineage: Eukaryota > Dinophyceae > Suessiales > Symbiodiniaceae > Breviolum > Breviolum minutum. The sequence continues at coordinate 30,644 of DF240387.1, forward strand.
AAAGCCTATCTCACTTTATCCATCTCCATCCATCTCCACTTAGTGAACTCAGTCCACTCTTTTCCCTTTTTGGTCGGTCCGTTTGACAGGCATAGAAATCATCTTTGCCAGCTTTCGGGCAGGTGCCATAAATCGATGGCAGTCCACTCAACCTCAGGTGTTGGAAAAACGGAAAAATTGGAGTCTCTTGTGGCTCGGACTCGAAGTTTTCGTGAGTTTTCGTGTGCCAAGCAGCAATGCCCAGAATGGTAGCTTCAACCATTGGAAGCTCAACATGACAGGAATGCCAACAAGCAAAATCCAGAGAACCAACGAAGTTCATCGTACTAAACATTCAGCGTGACTCTTTTTTCAATGTGTTTGCATTTCTTCCGGGCCCTTTTTTCAACCTAGATTGCTGATTTCTGTGTCAAACGAATCTCAAATATCAAGGTCTCAAGGTTGAGATGTTTGCTGTTTGTCACTGTCTCATTCCTTTGGAGATCTGTTCTGTTCACTATCTAGGAAGCTTTCGGACACAGAGCCATGAATAACGCCAGAGCCTTTTTTTTCTAAAACCTGGCATCAAGCGCCTGCAAGCAAATATTCCTCGTAAGTCGGAATCTACAACGATAACTTCTTTGCTCCACTGAATTGAAACACGGTTTCATTCACGGAAAGCAAACTGTAGACACTGTAGACCTTATGAGAGACTATGTTTTGCAGAGATTCTTTAAAGCATGCATTGTTCGCCTCTATTTCCTCAACACGGTCACCGTTTCCTCAATCCGCAAGTTTCTGGTCATTTGAATCCACGTTTGCTTTTTATTACAGCATCAAGAGAACTGACATGAATGAAATATAATGAAATCATGAAATACGATGCAGCAATCAACGAAAAAGCAGCGCTGGGGCGTCGTGCCGCGGGACCCCCGACCAGTCATCATGGCGTGATGCGCTGAAGTGTTCTAACAAGAATCAAGTGACCCACCAGTTGTGGATGTTGCAGTTTTAGACTCTTTGGAAACCATAGGCCATGTCTCAATGCCGTCAGTTGTGAAGGAATGTCACTCACAAGAAGCTGAACGAAAGGCGATGCAAGTTGCAGAAAATCTGATCATGAAAGAAATGAAACATTAATGAATACCAAATATAAACAGTGAATTCTTTGAATTCTGTTTTCCATGTTTGGCTGAATCACTCCACTCCTGTCCCAAATCAAGCTCTTGCTGAGTCGACGTGCTTACCACTTGGCACGGCCCGCCATTTGTGGCTTGTGTTTTCGGGTCCCTTCATCCATTCAAACTCCGTGTCATCCATGTGTCTTTCACCAATGGACTACAGAGCCACAGCCAGGGCAGAGGTTTTTGCGTTTTGTTTTGCGTTGGTCAAGCGAACTTTGAGACAACCTGTGACGATACTGGGGGTGCGACAATTGAGAACACATTACAAGATGTGACAAGCGTAGCACGGAAGGGACCAAACCTGCTGCTGCAGAGCTGCCTCTTCTGCATCATGCTGGAGCTCCTGGGATTTTGGAAAAGACTGATTTTCGCAAAACTACTCTCTGGGAATATTTTGGAATCCAAAATATTCGAATATGATTCAAGCATCTCCAATCAATTAAAATCATTCTAATCATCCTCAACTTGCTCCCCCCGTCCCGTGATAGTCGCGTGGGCATAGCCTCCGCCTTGGTAGTGGTTGGTAGTGGTTGCATCAGTCATAGCAAACACGATCGCATGAAATTGGCACTTCGCTTGAACGTGCCTCGAAGTTCTGAATTTTTGGTTCCAATTTGGAAATTCTGAGATCACCACCATGCAGCAGTCAAAGAAAGCCCAGCTGCGGCTTTTCAACTGAAAGTTCCTGTCAGTGCGCCTCGGGCAACGTGGATGTGACTCAGCTTCGTAATACCTTCAAAGCGCCGCCCTTCGTGGAATGAAGATAGTTGCGAAAAAGGTTGAAAATTGATTGTTAACATCTATTCAACTTTTGAAGATATCGATACTATCAAAATTCGGATTTACCAATCTACAAAAGTAAGTGACTTCCACTTGGGACAAGTTCGAATCTGGGTTCCAAGGCGTAGCAACTTGGTCCAAGGCTTCAGAGAGTTGCGTCTCTCGGACCTGCAGTTCCTTGGGGATCAAAGCACTTAGCTCCGAGACACCCATGGGCTTTGCCAAGACCTCAAAACGAATCGAATCGAAACGACTGCTAATGACTACAGAAAAGTACAGAAACACCACACCCGGACCCTTCCTGGATCAAAAAGCGCTGTAGGATCACTGAAATTCTCCCATACCTGGCTCTGCACTCAGATGTTTCAAGGTAGAGTGGGTCAGAGACATCTGCCCGTATCACGTAGTCAGTATCCTTCCCAATGACACACTCATATCTCATCTATTTTGAAAAATCTTTGCCCCGATGCCCGCCTTGTCTCCCACTTTCTTCTGCACAAGGAGACCTGCACAAAAGACAAAAAACACTTACTGTTTGGAAAAAAGTAAAGACAAAAAAAAGGCCGAGCACCTCGATGGGCCACATTTCGTTGAGGGCTTGCGCTAAAATCGTCCAGAATAACCGAAAACGAAGCCTCACTCACCCGCTGTCCATGCTGTCAACATGATGGTTCTTTCAATTGAAGATTCCCATTGAGTTTTGATACACAAAGAAGGCCATTTGGACACTTATTTCTAGGTTCAAAACAATTCTATTACGATCGTTTGCCTCAAACCTGAACCTTACCTGAGGAGAAAATTCTTGGAAGCATTCCTTCACGTTTGGAACTCTTGGAACTCATCTGCGGTCCCCACTGAACGGAGACATGCAGCTCATCAGACCACAACCTTGAACAAAGACGTATGAGAGAGTATGCTTGAGGTATGGAACCGATTTTCAAAGATGCGTTGATTAATATTCATTAATCATCAACTCTCACTACACAGGCTACATCCTCCTTATACCTTTTTCCAGGACCCCATTCACAAAGCCTGCGCCAGCGCTCAAGGACAGGCACCTTGCACGTGGATTGAGCTGATGGCTGATGCTTCTTGTATTTTTGTTGCCACGCGCCTGAACCGTGTTCTTCGTGCTCTTGGGCGGGGTTTCATCGAAAGCAGCGCTCCTGTCGACCAGCTTTCCTCACCTTTTTGGTCACTTTCCAAAACCTTTTTTGTATGCCGCGTGTTTCACATCCTTGTCAAATAGCAAAATCTGAGAACTTTCGGTCCAGAGGCATGCCAAAGGCTCAGCTGCTGGATCCTGGCATAAAAGACTTGCAGGTCTGTCGATGAAATCCCAAAGTCGACCGATGTGCCTCGTGGAAACTCAGTAGGATCATACAAACCTCCAAAATATGTCGAAGAACAAGATTCCAGTCAGCGGAAACTCTGCACTGGAACTTGAAGTTTGAATAAAAATAAGTGAACATCAAATTCATATATACACAAACATATGTCTAAACAGTTAAATATAAACAAAGCCGTTTTAGTCCTTTTTCAACTTTTAACTTCTAACTTCTGAAGATGAGATTGTTTGCCTGCACAGTCATCAGGTCCAATTGCCGGAACCTTTGCCGATACTCTGCCTAGCCAGCAAACGACCAATGCTGGGTCATTGCGTACCATCTCAGAAGTTGATCTGAGAAAACCGTTGGAAAACTGATCGCAGTGCTGCACGACTCAGTCACGTAGCTTTTGGAAAACAAAATTGCTGAAGATCCATTTGAATCATTTGAACAAATTCATCTCCGTCTTGGCAGTTTGGTTGCGCCTGCTGTCGGTGCATGGACTGGCCATTCCTCACCCACAAACCGTTCTGGATCTCTGCCTACAGCACACTAAAGCTACCTTGGAATCAAAGCGGTTGCAACTTAGACCATACAACATAACTACAGTAAATATATATATATATACACACGTATACCAAGTATCATATATATATATATAACTACAAATTATACCAACTATAAAGCAACCATCTACTCCAAATTCAAAGCAACCATTTTCATCGCACGAGCCTCGAAGCGTAACGTTCGAACGGCGTGAGTCAAAGCAAACACCTCAGAAGCAAGGAAGAGCAAAGACCAGAAAATCCCCACATGATCAACTCCATGACATGTGCCTCATGTGTCTTTGTTTGAAGAGAATCCGAGAATCCTTCAAGTTGATTAATACCAAGCCCACCGTGCATCTCTTAGAGAAAGCCAATGCTCTTTTATTACGTTTCAATTGCGGGAGATCTATATAGATCGGAGTAGATATCTAAATGTCCTTATCAGAAGTGCTCCATCAAGCAAATCTTGAGAGCTGCAAGCCTACAAATACTATTAACTACTTGCATTTCAAAGTGCATAAAAGGCCTTCAAACTGTGAGTTGCAAGGCAGGTAGCGTGTCCACTGAGCTTCCGCACCAAGAGATCCACAGGGAAGATTTCTCGCCATTCTTCGGCGAAGCCTTCAATGATGGAGGTTCGATCCTTTTAAAACGGTTCAACGTCTTTAAACGGAGTTTTACAAACTTGGAAACACTTGTTTAATATTCAAATACTGCCTTAAATGTTTGAATGACCTTGTTTGATCGTGCTGGGGTCTTCGGCTCATGTCCAACAAGTCCCAGTTCATGCAGGAGATCCAGAGCCTGGTGAATCCACAATTCACCCTCCCAACACGAGATCACCAAACTCTCCAAACTGCCCCTCTTCATGTGCTGATAGGCTGTTTCAAGGACCGATGAAAAACGTTTCAGAGATCAAGTTTCAAAGATTTCAACCCACCTCAGAAGTGGCATGTGAAAGGACGAGCCAGCACTGCAGTTGAAATCTCAGTTGAGCAGAAATGTTTCAATTGCGCCATGAGGCTGAAGTAAACTTGCACCAAATCACATCAAGACACATCAACATGAACAACTCAACTGATGTTCGGCTCATCCAATTAAGTCCCCATCTCTGAAAGTCTACACTTCGAAGGCCAGCAGCAAGTGCTTGATACCAAGGTCGAAGTTCCTCACCCAAAGCGAAGCGTCAAAGCGATACATTTCGATATCGAGTCGAGTCTTTCATACGAAAGTTATATAAAAGTTGATTTTTTTTTGTGATGTTTATGCTTCAGGATTGAAATTATCTCAAAAGTTGCTCCTGCCAACGTGTTTACAACTTTCAAATTTTCAACCCTTTTCAGCTCCTCAAGAGTGGCATCAGGCCGACGACAGAAATCTGCAACAGGAGCCGTGAATGCACATTGGAACGCGTTGGAACAGTTTCAAGGGTGACCGGTGACCACTTTTGACCCACTTTGGTGCTTCACAGGCCTCCCAAGGAGGACAAACTCTTCAGGAGTTCAGCTTCCAACATGAAGCCCTGCACGCAGAAGACATGATGCGAGTGGATACTTTTCATCCCACCCATAGGGTGAGTGTTCTGGCAAAAGGGAACTAGCTTCCTGGCATTTACAAATCTATGCATTCTATGTGTTTGAAGCCAGAATACATTATGACATTATGAAAGATGATCATCCGTACGACTCTGTACCATGCAGCAGCTCCATTTCTGGTCGCGTCCCGAGAGGTAGACCCAAAGCGCTTTGGCATTGAATTTGTTCGCTTCATTTCTCTGGTGATGGACAACCTGAAAGAGACAGAGATCCAGTTGCTAAAGACTCAATGAGACCAATTATCATGCCAGAGGATTGACAAACAGAACTTGTTTGGGAATTTGGGAAGGTTTCAATTTTTTGTTTCAACTTTGCTGAGCTCCCCGACCCTCTTGACGGGCTCCCTTTGAGTTGTGGCATGGAAGCGCTGCTGCGCATCCAGCGCCGTGGCTGCAGAGGCTCCCGGTCACGGTCTGCACGGTCTGCACGGTCAGCACCTGCCACAGGTGCTTTCAACCTGTTGCCTTGTCAACTTGTGTCTTGTGTTGCCTCCCAAAAACACAAGGTAATTTGTGTTGAAGAAAAGAGATTTGAAGAAAATCCCAATTGTAAGCAAGCCTTGAAAACCTGCGCTGGATGTTTCGGCGCAGAAAGATGGCCAATTCACCATCCATTGCATGGCACTTTCCTCAGTTGCATCCCCTCCTCTGAGTTCCAAATCTCAGACTGTGATCAATTCGTTTGCTGATAACGGGCATAACAGAGATATCGTCGTTGTTGTTGTTGTTGTCATTTTGTGGCCGGAACCCAGACTGCATCTTTCTGATCATGCATGCTAACTCGCTGCAACGCATGTTTGGTGAGTATCAGGCTTGTCACTTCATGTTCCAACCTTATCGTTTTCCAGCACTCCTATCAGCTTCTAACGACATCAACATCAAGTCCAAGCCACAGTCGGATAATAGTATTTGGTGTGAAGATCCACTGGTTGCCAGAGGCTCACTGCATTGGGTTTGGACCTTTCAATGAGTTGAATTCCAGGTCTGCTTCCCTTCACTTCCTGCGGAAACAAAGCCACGGTGAGGGATTTAGGTCGCACTTGGTCACTTGGTATTGGCTAAGTCTTTGTCCTTGTAGAAATTTTAGACACCGGGAGCTCCAAAATGACTTTCTCTCATCCAGCTGCAGCCCCAGTTCCTCTCCGTCCACCATACGCAAGGAGGGACATAAATCCAGCAGTTGATAGCGATAATCACCACGGTCCTCAGATGTTGCCGACCTGCCTGAGACATCACAAGGTAAAGATCATTCCTTTGAGCATGTCCAAACATTGATCATTGAGTTTTTTTCTGTCCAACACATCTTCATAGTTCCTCAAAAGGAGGAAGTCTCGCTGGAGACGCTTCGCTTGTCTGTGCCAAGTATCATCCACAAAGGGATTTCCAGCAGTAAAGATCACTGTCAACTTGCAGCAATTGCCGATCATCTGGAGAGCCTCAGCACAGCTACCGGTCCCTGCGGTCCCTTCTTCGCTAACCTGCTTTCATCCACCCCCAGGCCAAACAAATTGCCAACACTTGACTTCCTGCATGTGTTCTATAGAAATGTCTTCTAAGTGTGTCGTTGACTCTGAACTCTACACACTGTAAGCCACGTTTGGATGCTATATTCATATGATTCATATCATTAATGTTAATATTGGTATCGTCTTTTAATGTCTCAAAGTTCTGGAAGCACCATGAAATAGCATGAAATACGGAGAACCAACAAAGAAATACGAATTGCGTATACACCTTGAACCAATAACAAAGATAAACATTATAATGTATATATACCTTTGCACCACCTCGCACGTTCCAGGCACAGCTCCAGGCGATGGCCCGAGCAAATTCTCCGAGACGTCGAGGAATCGCAGCTGCAACAAATCGCCCAAGCGCTCAATGCCTCGACGTCATTGAAGGAAAAACATGTCATTTTCAGAAACCGTGGGTTTTCCATGTGACAAAAACCACATGCTGTGGGTTTTGTATGGTTTTGTCATTCCACAGTTGCCCAGCATTCCACATTGGGAAAGAATTGTTTCTCGCAACCGTGCTGCGTCGCAGACGGTTCCGCTGCAATCGGAGGCTTTGCAGGCGAGGCAAGTGAAGAGCCAAGCGAGCCACGGAGCCGAGGTCTGCGACGATTGACCGAAAGTTTGATAGAAAGGATTTTTTTTGACTTTGGCACTTTGTTTTTTGTCTATCATGTTTTATATGGTTTGATCAGTTTGATCTTTGATGTTGATTTGATGCCAAGATTTGCAAAGGAGTTAAGCCAGAAAAAGACCACTTTCGAATTGTGTTCGCAGCTATTTCCTGCAGTATGATCCTAGAAATGTTTTTCTCAGCTGGGACGCAGTGAGCAGGGAGTCTGATCCAGGCAAGACACAATTCTCAGAGGCGTCCAAGGCAGTAATCTCTCCATAGCCTGACAAAGATACAGAACTGATGAAAGCACAATGAAGAAACGACCATCTTTATCCATCTTTTACATCTTTCTTTACATATCTTTACAGCTTTACATGACTTTAGAATACTTTAGTTGATTTAAAGACCAATTGATTTGTTGAAAGTTGTACGAAGTCCTTGATTGTCCTTGAGCTATCTTGCTGTGTGGTCTTAGAAGAGACGTGCTGGCTTAAAGGATCAAATATATGGATCAAGGATTTCAAACGATTTAAGGACAACCGCGCCGCACAGCGCCACTGCACTGCAGCCGCCTGATAGATCTGGCAGCATCATCAGCCCACGCCCCGCAATTGACATGGACATTTTTCCATGCTCTGCACTCTCGCGCTCCTGTTGATAGCGCTCACTCATGGACAGAAATCAAGCTGTGGCAGTCTGTAGTCCAAAGACTCTCTCGAATCATGGCTTATCATTGCTGTTCATGGTGTAGCATCACGGCTCATCAGAAATCTGATCGACGAATCCTTTGATGTGACACATGGTACTTAACACATCTCACATCTCATCACTGGTCTGTGAAACTTGATAGACTTGATAAATTGATAGACTTGATTCGACTTGATCGATGTTCGCAAATTGCTTTGTGACTCGAGGTCTGAGCCAAAACAACAAAACCGGTGGTCGAGTCCAAACTCGCAGAGAAAGAAAGAGCCGGAAAAGGACACAAAATCTTCAAATGGCAACAGATTCGAAACAGATTCGAAACAGATTCTGCCGTGCCTCACTGTGGCGCACCTGCGCGAAGCACCGGAAAAAAGACTCTCTGTAGACGAAAGCACTCTTTTTCTGTCTTTCCGACTCTGAGTTCCCAGGCTTCGTAGAGAATGTGCGTTCGTTCTTCACGCTTTTGCCGCGCAAAACGCCACAAGCCACCCAAGAGCTGGCAGAAAGGCGCTGCAATCCACAACAAAACGAGTTCGAGAGATTTGGGGATTCCTAATGGACACGGTATGACACGGTAATCATTGGTAATCCCTTATCCTGGAATCCTGGAATCCTGGAATGGATTTCAACCGAACCTTCACAATCTGCACCTGGATCCTCTCTGTACGCAGCAGGTACCTCAAATCTCAGGTGCAACTTCATCCCCGCCGCGAATGGCTGTCTCACGTCGGCTCAAGGGGCACTGACATACAGGACTGTGGTACAGCAAGTACTTCAAGTCTTGGAGAATTCCGAGGAGCTGGTTCCATTCAAGTTCCCTTGGTGATCCATCCAGTTCAGCCGTTCAGCCCCACAAAAGTTCTCTTCTCATAGGAGCGGTGATATGCACTGGTTCTAGAGGTCCTTTGTGTCTAATGTTGTGTGCATTATCCAGGTGCCAGACCCCGTTCTGCTAATCTCCTTGAGGACTTTCAATCCATTCTTCGTCTCCACCAAACCGTCTTGAATCCTCAAGACACAATTCCTCCTGTCTGTTTTCCTGTTGATCCCATCATGTTCTGTCTTTCTGTTCCTCATCTTCCCATTCATCCTAAATCATCCTCGCATTTGCCTTGATTGGTGGAGAAGTTACTTGAGATGTGTTGAGATTTGAATTTAGCCCGAAAAGCGAAATCCCTCATGTCGCCTTTGAAGAGATTCCACCACTGACTCCAAAATGTGATCATCCATCAAATCCACTGCCACCTGGCACAACCGACCCAAAGTAACCCAAGGCAAGAGGGTTTCAATATGTTTTTAGCGACACTGTTGGCTTTGTTTCACTATGATTGCAACATTTCCAACAGGGCATTGAAAACAAAGGCAGAAGAAGGCCAAACAAATATGTCAGAAGAGTGAATTATTGCCTAGTGATTTCTAATGTCAGTATGTTTGACAGCTGATAATTTTCCTCCTTCATGTTGCAAAGTGCAAATTGTGATATTTGTTGACACCCCATCACCCATAGCTGTGAACCTCTGGAATCGTAAAGAGCTGCACGCTAAGAGACTGCAGCTCTGGAGCTTCCTAAAACGGCAAAAAATCAGGAAAACACATCTCCACCTGTCAGCCTGTGTCTGTCAAACGTAAAATCTCTTTCCTGGCTGCCGAAGCTTTCCTGCCCAGAACCTTCCCAAGACCCTCCCCAGAACCTGCACACACCTCACGCCAGAGCCAGCTCATATTGGTTGGGACCCCATAGCATTTTCCTGGTCCCTGGTGGAATAGTATATTATAATAATTATATACAAATCGATTTTGCATCTAGCACCTCTGACACTAGTGATTCTCACTGATTGTGTAAGGATTGTGTCTTGTCATGAAAATATAATGAGCTTCAAAGACATTCAGACCTACGAATCCCTTGTTGTATTTTTCAAACCTACGTACCAGCTTCGTTGTTCCTGAGAGGAATGTGACATTGTTCTGATCAAAAAACCTGATCCTGTAGCTCTTTGTGGTGGCCCATGTTCTTTGTATAGGCTCCTTGCAATTCTTTGAAGGCAAAATATAATTAGTGAACAAGAGTTTTGTTAAATAATGCGGTAAGTACTTTTGTACTTCTTGCAATCTGCTTTTCAAACTGGCTCCGCAACCCTCCGAACCTTAGCACATACCTCCACAACCTTCCATGCACCGTCAAAACCCTCCCTGACCCAGCTAATGCCAGCGTTCCGGTCTGGCCCAGATATCAACAGAGACCCTTAAAGCATAACGTTCGTGGGGGAAAAATCTCTTTGATGCTGCCGTGTCTGGACATATAAAACTTTTAAACTTCTCAGCCCCAATCAGTTGGAATTGTTCTATCACGTTCTTGCAAGATAGCTTTCTACCATCAAGTGCCGGGATGTGCTCAGTAGCATCCCTTAATCGCGTCCTTGCAAATCTTGTGGATGTTCTGTGCAAAGATCTTGGAAAAACGTCGTTTGAAACACGGCGATGCCTGCGCCAAGGCAAAGCGGCCAAGTGGCAAAGCTTTTGCGCCAGGAGGAGTTTTAAACATGTTGGCTCTGGCAAACATTTCGAAACAGCCTTTCTTTTTACCAGTCTAAATTTTCTAAATCTAATCATTCCTCTAGCTTCTCGTTTTTCCTCTAGTCTCTACACCTCAACTGGTCTCTTCGGAGACGCCTGGACGTAGAGCAAAAAGAATCTTTCCATGACTGGGGCAAGCTTTGAAGGCGGTGTCAACCAAGAGAGGATGCGGTTGCCTCGCATTTCAATGACACCCGAGAACACAAGGTAGATCCAACATCCAACACCCTATCAGAACCTTCACAAAGCTCCATAACTCACAACGCATCTAGAAATTCAGACCAGAAGGAAAGGCAAATAAACCAGGCACATTGGAAGCTACTTTGAATTTGCACCAAACCTTGCAGCTGCTCCTGCACCAGGAAGCGAAGACCAATGACTTCCTCAACAGAAAGTGCGAATGACTCGAATGACGCGCTGATCGAATATTTCTGAAGGGAACTGACATCCCGAAGCGCAAGAAGTAAGTCACCTTTGGAACTTTGACAGTTTATTCGCCTATCAACTACAGAAAAGCTGCTTGCTGCTTAGTCAAATTGAATTCTGAAACACTCCTGAACCAACGACGCATAGTGACGGAAAAAAAACTTGAAATCCAAGTTTCACCAAAGCGTTGCAGAACTTCCAGGATCTGTTTGACCTGGCGCCGAGCGCCGAGCCGCTGAGAGCCGAGCCGACGTGAAAACGACGACATTGACGACCTGCTCGCTGCGGGTCTCATCAGCACCTTTGACGAAAGCGTCGACCTGCGTTCACGACTTCAACGACCAGGTCGCGACGTCAAACGTTGTCAAACAGCATAGCAACTTAAAGGGATAGCATAGCAGAAAAAAAATCAGATCAAGAGATGCGGATGCGACAGATTAATCACTGAGAATACTTAACGATACTTAACTTCTAGTGAATGTCACCCTGATGGTATGGATTTCACAGAAAAGCCATAAGTTTCTCAATGCTTTCCATGATCTCAGAAGCCTGTGCAAAAGAGCCAGAAAAACAAATTTGAGCGCCGCTGTTGATTCTTCTTCCAAAACGTAAACACTTCACAGATATGCCAGCCTCATCAAGCAGTCTGGGAAGAAGTCGTCGAGCCTGAATTAGGATCCTGCCAGCTCCGAGCGGCCAAGCGCAGCAAGGTTTTCAGCTGCTTCATGTGGTCACTGGTCATCACTTGGTTCTGCGCATCATGGCAGTCTTTGGGCGTAGCAACTCGGATTCAGCCTCAAGACTGAGCCCTTGGCACTGGCGGCAGTAGATCCAAAGCTTCTACACTGTCAAGCCTGGCAGTAGATCCAATGACCACTTGTGCCCTGTGCATCCCTGTGCCCTATATTTGAGATGTGCAAAATCCGCACAAGAAAAAGTTGCCCTCAATATCTCTACTTTGAACTGCAAACTTTGAAAAATTGAACCTGTCACATTATCCACAACATCTATGCTGTCAAACAGTCATGTTTGACAAAGTTTGATCTGTTTTGGATGTCGCAGCATGGGCTGGCCTTGCAGGAGTTTCACAATGCTCCGGACAGAAACCTTTCGGATCCCATGATGAAGGATCACCACCTCAGGAACTTGAGCAACAAAAAGTGGGAACAGAATGTGATGAACTTGACTGAGGTGGCTGGGTGGCTACGTGGTCAATGTGGAAGGATTTGGCAGCTGTCCACAGAGCACACCACTGATGCTGTTTCACCGGCCGCAGTTCAGACATTGTTGCTATGCAAATCGAAATATTTCACCAAATTGAACGCTACAATATAAGCAACGTATGTGTACAATATACATATATTTTTTATGGCTCCTTGTAAACAAACATAAATGTATAACATATAATGTGTTTTTTTTCATCGTCAACTCTGTATTCCAAACAGCAACCTCATCCGTATCCACGAAGACTTGACATTCACCCTCGACAACACCAATACGGCCATGTTGGATCTCTGGACCACTTTTGGGATTGGAAGAAGCCAGATCTTTGCTGGTCTCCCTTGCAAATGATAAAAAACAACGGGAAAACATGTTTCAGGGTACAAAACATGTTTCAGGGTGAATCCCAAATCCCTGATGCCCAAGAGTCCTGCACAACATTCTTATGATGAACATCTCACCTTTTTGGTCACCTTTTCCCAAAATTGCGATGAATTCTGCGATCTCTGAGAAGCTGGCAGTCGCAAGTGCCTCCGACAGTCCGAATCACTTGCACTTCATGACCTTCGTGGTTAGCCTGCAAGGTGTGGTACAGATTGCAAATTAACATGAGATAAATGCGCAAAACAGGTATTAGGCTGAAGCTGTGTACTTTTTCATCTGCTGAGAATGTCCAAGGATAACACGCAGTATTGTCCGGAAAATGGCCTTTTTGAAACTTTATGGGATTTCCATTCAAACATATAAGCTAAATTCTTGGGAGCATCACCAAGGCTTTATTGCATTTGCCACACTCCTGATTTGGTGCGATGTTGTAGCCTAGAGTGACTAAACATCAACGAAGACACCACGCCCACCACAAGCAACAAAATCTGTAGAAACATTGCCATGGCTTTAAAGACTCGCTAGCAACTGGCAAGTCGTGAATCTTCATGCACTTTCGTCAACCAGTAACCTCTGCATATTTCTGTTGTTCCTGGGAGGAAAATTTCATGTTGAGCCGTTTCGACTTTGGTCACCATAAACTGTGTAAACAAACAATTGCCACGGACCCACTGACGTGGAACCTGAAAGCCATTCATCTGAAAGCTTTGTTTCTCCAAATCCGACGTTTCACCTGTTGGCCATCTGTCCAAGCTGTTGGGATCTTTGACCCTCAATTTGTCTGGTCACCACACCGACTTTTCCAGATGTCTCTCTCAATCTCTCTTCGGCCCTGAGGATATTCTCAGTGTGTTGCTTTTTCCCTCTTGCATCGGTCCAGACTGGAACCAGACTGGAAGGCCAACGACCAGGACACCAGTACTCGGCCATGCATTCTTACGGCCACGACTCCGCAGTCCAGCAACTGCTTGACTATGCAGTGGTGGCCGTGGGAGTGTGCAGTTGTAGCGGCCGGTAAGGCAAGCCCCTCACATCATCTCTAGCATCCATTCCAAACCACAATTCAAAGATTTTGGTTCTCGGCCATGCATTTTTCATCATTCTTCAGTCCTTTGTAAACTTGAGCTGAGACAAGTCGACATTACATGGAAAGATCTATACGGATTCGACATCTGCAATATGACTCAACACCGAAGACTAACATGGAACTAATGATTTTCGAAAGAAATCTCCTCTTATTGGGTCAATTTCCAGGTTCCATATTAATTTTCGGGCGCGTGTGAATTGTTCTCAGTGAATTAAAGCAACTCACCAGTCTGAATGTTCCTGAAATAGCCCGCAAATTCCCTTCGCAATGGAAATCATTGGCAATGATGATCGAAACCACTGTGCTGCTGCTCCTATCCTCTGACATGGAAGATTTATTGGTGAAGAAATAGCCTCTATCAGTTCCGTCCTGTGCCTACCTTTTGTGATGAAGACCACGTCAAAATGATCAGAATGAAGCGCCTTGAAAAAGCAATCCCAGCATTGCACACAATTGTTGTCCAACTCCTCAGCACAACAGGAAGTCTTAAGATTTTAGCTTCCAAAGGTACACGTGCAGAGAAAACATATCAGAAGTTCATCGCAGAAAGCTCTCTCTGTGAAACACAAAAAGGTGTTACACTTCTGATCCAAGGTACACAATCCAAACATCGGAATGCCACCTCCTGTGATGCCAAACAGGAAATAATACCAAAAAACTTGGACAAAAGTGGACGACCTGAAAACATAACTTCAGAAACCAAGTCTGGTCCTGTGAGCGCCACTGGTTGGTGCAAACTCCAGCTTTTGGCTGTTCCTCTTTCAACTGCGCCTCACGCAAAAGTGCTTCCTCCTGGGCAAGTTCTGCCGAGGTGTTCCAAGTTCTAAAGTTACAAGCTATGAAGAGGAGGTGCAACTGTGAATTCGTGCAGAAATCCACCTGGGCTTCAAGAGAAGTCTTCCCAAAATGCTGACGCAAGTGCTATGTCGTGTCAAACAATCTCGGCAGTCCAGAGTGGAGACACCATAAAGCTCGACCTGGATCTGACGTAAATTCCTTAGATTGGCAAACTTGGATTTCGAGTGAGTGGAAATCAGTGAAACTTGTGTGCAATGGCAATACCCATGGTGGAGCCATCACTTTCAAATATAAATGTCGTTCAAGGTCAATGAGTCAATGCCGAAGCTTTGTCGAGAAGGGCTTTCCAGAAGAGGACTCGGCACAAAATCTGAGATGCAAACGAGGCATCTAAGGGCATTGTTTCTGCGAGAGTTTCAACTTCAACTGACTGATGTCGGTCTTCTTTATTTCTGTATACTGTATACTCCTTCGTGACTCAGGACGTTTTGAGCATGAGTAGAACGACTTCACATTTGAGCAAAACCAGTCAACTCCGGAATGTGTGCTGTTCGATCAGTCCATAGAAATGTCAAACCAAATCTGGTACAAGGATTAAACGGAACGACGTACACAAAATAATGAGTGAATGGTCAGTGAATTTCATCTGTGTTCAGGCGAGCCATTGTGGCTGCAAATGCTGCAAGAAAGGCAGTTTCTCGGCTGCAAATGCTTTGAGGTTTCAACTAAGGCACTTGGATCTCAGCAAACTAGAGCATCGATGCTCCGAAACAGTCAACTCGGATTCCATTCTTTTCCCACAAATCTCATGAAATGTCGAACGGTGGTTTATCAATGTTTATCACAGCCACACAGGCGTTCCACCTTGATTCTGCGTTAGTGATTGAAATGCAGCACTGCTGCACATCTATCAAGCGAAGGCAGGCCTTGCACAGGTAGCATCTCAAAAAGCTTTGATCGCAATCTCCTTCCAGCTCCTGTGAATCCCACTTTCGATCTGAACCAGAACACTACCAGAACCATCTGTTTGTCTCAACACACCAGAGCCAAATGCAAAGAATGCAAAGAATGCAGTTTGACTCAGCTCAGCATCTCCAGGGCATTTAACTCCCAGCCATCAAGCCAACGACCGAAGTCTCCCATTTCTGTGCTTCGAAGATTCGCAACTTGACTGACCCGAATTTCACGGCACCTTTCAACCAAAGCCATGAAGTTGATGACCTAAGGCAACAGCGGCAGCATCGTAAATGGAGAAGTCTCGCAATTCCGGTGTTGACTCCTTGCAAGGTTCGCAAGGTTCCCGGTCCTTACCACTTCACAACAAGGACTCAGAGTATTGATACAAATTGGTGTAAAAAGAGGCATGATTAATATGATTAATGCCCAAAACATCCCAAAACACTTGTCAGAACAGGGATTTCAAAAAGCGTCAAAGACCTCGAGTCGATTGCTTGACTCTCCAGGTTACATCCATTGAAGCACCCGAATCTGAACTAAGTGATTCGTCACATAGAAAAGTACCTATTTGCCACACATGAGTTCTAAACATGCAATGAAACTTGAGAGTTTTCTAGGACTTCCGTCCTCGAATGCAAACACCACCGAACGGCCAAGCAGGGAAACATAATGATTGGCGCGCCATTTCCATGGGTCCAACCTGCAATATATTAAATGTCAATCTGAATAGAGTGTCAAACATGGTGTATCCATGTCTTGAAACGTCTTCTGTTTCCGGTCATCCTTTTGACAAAACTCATATGACGTGTTTCCATTGTGCCGACATCGCGCCTTCGTTTCCTCATGGAAGGAGCAGTAAACTCAGCAGAGCTGCATGAGTTCAAAGCGTTCAACGCGTTCTCGTTCAAGAGATTGGAGCGCAACGGAGCCTGTTGCCTTCCAGACCGTTGGTCATGGGTTCGTGAAAGGTGTGACTCGGTGCAGCTTCAAACTAACCAACTGGTTGCTATGCAAGGCTTCTGAAAATCAAGGTCACTTAGCTGAAAAATTTCACATTCAGAATGTTACTTAACGTCATACGTCTTGGGGAGAACAGCAAAGAACAGCAAGCAGCAAGCAGAGCAACAAATTCTAGGTCCAAACCTTGCCTTATAACCACCTCACCGAGCACGGCAGAATCCACTCGCCGTGGGTTGGCGATCACAATCTGCTCTTCGGGGCTCCGGAAGTTCTCTGGACGAATAGAGGGATCGTTGTGGTAGGGAAAGTGCGTGAACCTCAAAAAGGGCAACAGCTGCATCGAGTCATCAAGTCTTCGAGTCCTCAACAGCTACATCATGATCATCCGAATGATCATCAACAACCAACACCTACGTATGCCACATCAACCACCTCAACAACTGCAAACATGTGGATTCCCTGCATTATCCAGTTATATCCACCACGAACCAGCAGCCAATGACCTATAATAATGGATTGTGACCTCATCCTCATCGTACCTTCTGCTTCCCTGATGACCTCGCGATTCCTATGACAAGCTGAGCCCGTGACACATTCCTGGTGTCAGCCGCGTCAGCCTGCCAAAACTGCACAAACTGAAGTTGAGGGAACTGCCTTAATCCATTCTCTGTCCAGCATGAACCGTGGCAGACATACAAAAATATACATGCACAGGGCCCTACTACATCCCCCAAATTCATCAGACTTGATTTGGAAGGTGCTGAGTCCTTTCGGATTTGGCCATGTCTAACGGATCTTCTTAGAATTGTTCTAATTGTTTTTTGTTTCGGCCTTGAGGGCATCTTTCGGATCCTTCAACCCATAGCGCACACCCAACAAATAGGTCACTTCGTCCGGCTCCAACTCCTGGCAAGGCGGCAAGGCAAGGCCATGAGCCAATTTGTTCAAAGGACAAACGAGATGTGCAGTGTAGTTGGACTCAGCTTGTCAATTCATGCCGCAAACCCACGAACACGTCCTGGATAAGATCTGTGATAGTCCCCATGGAAGGGGAGAAAATGAACATATCCCAACCATGGCTGACTGATATTACCTCAGAATAACGAATAATTACGAATTCTTCGATCTGAGGGTGCAAAATCGAAGTGTAAGAAAAATTAATATGTATATTATATATACATATCTATATATATATATAATGTATATACATATTATATATACATCCACAACTCACCGATGTTGATTTTTTAACTGATCAACTCCACTGAGGTCAGTGCCCAATCGGCATTTTGCCGTGCTTTGTGCCAGCAATGTTGTTGAACCAAAGTCTGTGCGAAGTGAGTCGTCCACGTTTTGTAACCCGCTAAAGTGAAGACTTCGTTCAAAGGTGGAACTGATGTAATGAAATTCTCGTAGAAAAGCTTTCCTCTTTCTTGCAGTTCTCGAACAATACTGAGATCCTTGAAAGATCCATCCAAGTCGTACAAATAAATCTCGTCGATCCCTAAAAAGTCGATGTGATATCGAAACCAAAACTCCGTATGTTTGGGCACGTGCTGCTCCAAAAATGCAAAATCCCAGACTTGTTGTGTGCACAAAGCTGTCTTAGGACGTTGTCGAATTGGGCGAGTCATCTGCCGCAAAGGTATGGATAACTCGACGAAAGGCATCTCCAACGAGGCCCGCAACGCTCGTGTCAAGACCACCTCGTGGGGAATGACGTCGAAACCATCACCATCAAGGTGTTGTTGTGCCCACTGCGCAGGTGCCTGTCAAGTTGTTTCAATTGTTTCAATGTGAAGTAGGAAGGATTTTTCTGTTGGATTTTTTGTTTGAAGCAAAAATTATGAGTTTATATGAGTTCCTGCATGGTCATGTTATGTCATTTTGTTCTTCGAAGTGTACGAAGGATCGAAGCATTGTTCTGAAAACTTTGGGTTCTTCGGTTCCCGCTCCGCTCCTCACATCGCACGAAGAGCATTGGAGGTTCTTTGGTTCCTGGAAGCTCCGCCAACATCGATGCGCTGAACACATCTCCACGGCTACGGAAGGTCTCAGCATTGTCGTTGTCACCGTTGTCTTTGCCAACTGCCCTGAAGAGGCAATCAAAGTCCCAAAGCTTTCCTGGATGTCAAAGGCTGGAAGCTCAAAACTGGAATGTTGAATCACTTCAACACTTCAAGCCATCATTTTTAACATCAAACTTGTACATAGCAAGAGAAAGATCTTTTCACAAGGCTGGCAATGAGAAAGAATTTCATCAAACCTCGAGATCGAACAGCAGTGTGACAAAAAAAATTGTACAAAGTTTCAAGAATCTGATCAAGACAACAGAGTGGTAGCTTGACCTGATCTCTGGTGAACTTCATTTGACCCATTCCAAAGGGTCCCAGCTTCCCACCCGCCCCAAATCGCTCCTTCTGTGGGTACTCGAAAGTCTGAGCTGTGATGGGCTTTTCCATCGGAGTTTTCCTCTCGAAGTTCCCAGACTTTCCGATGATATTGCAACATCTGTCTGCCATCCACATCCCACGCCACCACGGAAATCTCCACAAAACAGTCTGCTGAATCAACCTCCAAGGCTGTGACCTCGGGGAGAATCTTACGAACGTGAAAAAGGAAACAAAATTAAAAACAAATAAAAATTCAAAGTTCATTTAGACTAAACTTTGACTAAACATACGTAGTTAAAGATGTTGAAGAATGTTTGCCTGCTCGAGCCACGTTGTATTGGCCATCCTCCGTCACCGTGGTTGGGAAGTGCGGTGACCGGTCTCGGTCCAGCTCTAAATGCCAGGATGCTGGGAAGCACAACGGAGCAGTGAGGCGTTGGGCAGCACGAAAGATTCTCACCTAGTGTCTCAAAACTCGTCCAGTTTCACAAACCTTCGAACCATTTTC
Source organism: Breviolum minutum Mf 1.05b.01 (assembly GCA_000507305.1). Taxonomy (NCBI): domain Eukaryota; class Dinophyceae; order Suessiales; family Symbiodiniaceae; genus Breviolum; species Breviolum minutum. Next base: position 50,200 of record DF240387.1, read on the forward strand.
CGACTATTTTCAATTTTCTGGCCTTTTTGATGAATTCTGTTTGGTAAAAATATGTAAAAAATGTTCCAAAAATCAGCTGGGATCCCCCAGCATTCTTCTCAGGGTTCCTGAGCTCGAGGCAAGAATTCTGTTGAGGGATTCCCCACCTTTCAGCAGATGTCCCGATGTCCCACCAACAATATAGTTGGAGAAAATTCTTTGTTCCGGCATTGCATTGTGAAGTTCGCGATGGGTTTTTTTCGTTTTTTTTCTTGTTTTTGTTTTGTCCCAGTGTCTCTAAGACATCTGTGACCTTGGAGCCCTTGAACAAATCGAAGCAGCTGCCCAAAGTCACACAGGGGGATGGTCGGCCTGCACCAGCAATTCTCACTTGCAGGACAAGCAGCTCTCCATCTCCGAAATTTTCTGATCTCACTTATCTCACTTATCTCACTTGTTTTGTCGCTTTCTCGCTTTCTCGCTTTCCCTTATTTTTGAGAGGGCCTGCATAATTTCCATCACATCGATCCCCTCTCACAGGATTGCTTTATCACACATGTTGATGGCCTGCCAAAAGATGACTTTGTCCCACATCCTGCTGACCTGAAGGCAGAAGGTGAGCAGTTTTTGGAACGTTTCAAATTCAGCTAAAATACAAGTAGTTCCCGGGCGAGCCGGTGGCGGAAGTTTCAAAAGAAAAAAGAACTATATAGCCAAGAAAGAATTTGCCTATAGAATGTGCGCAAGATGACCGACCATTGCGATGTCCAAATTTTTTTCTGAGGTTTGAACGAAGCTTTTGCCGTTGCATGGCTGTCATGTCATGCGCTTTGGGGTGATGTGTTTGTGATTTGACTTGCTTTCAAATGATGTGGCTAGTTGTGAGGTGATTTGTGGTACTACCCCAA
>DF240387.1:51396-65982 GCA_000507305.1 Breviolum minutum Mf 1.05b.01
CTATTACTTTACGAATCTATTACTTTACGAATCTATTATTTTACGAATCTATTATTGAGCATTTTTAAAAGTTCGTAACTCGGAAGTTTCTCATCCAAACTTCCTTTGATCAAGGCCAAGAAGCACTCAGTGGGACAAGCAGCTGGAAATGCCAGGCATGTCGCCTTCGGGTAGATTCGATTGAAAAAGTTGGTATTCAACAACTTCGATGGGTTAGAACTTACTGAGAATCTACAGCCTACAACTCTGACGATTTGCATCCTCCCGCAAGCTACCGCTTTGTGAATGATCAAGAAGTTTCAAAAATTCCAAACCCTTCTGCCAAGACCAGTGAAGCATTGGTCACTGAACTCTTTCTGAAATTCAGGATTTGAATTTACATTGAATCAGTGCCAATGATCAGAATTTCAGCAGCACTCCATGCATCCCGCCTCCACTAGTACCTTAGTATCCGGACTTTGTCTGCGTCTTTGCATCCTTTGCATATCTTTGCATTCTATGTTTCGCAGCTTTGTAGCTTCTTGTGGAAATAAGCGCTTGACTTCAAAAAGAAACTCCAAATCTCATCAGGTTTCCGTTTCTCCAAGATGTCATATATCTTTCAAGGTTTCTTAGCCAAGCTGCAACAAAAACAAGATGCCCAACTCCCACGTCATGAAGCTGCTCCCAAGCACCGGGCAGGCTATCCAAGACCGGCCACATGACCTCAAGGACCTGAAAAGTGTGAGATGATCAGCTTAGCGAAGAAAATACAAAAATACACTGATTCTACGAGCAATAAGAGCAAATACAAGCACAAGTATCACAAGTCACCAAGACTTCACTTAGACTCTTGCTTTGGTGTAATGACCCAGGACGGTATTCTCGGTATTCTGATCCATCTCTCGTTTGCTGCTCCACATCACCTCCCAAAGCTCCATTACGGAGTGGAACACCTGGCGAAGGGGTTCGCCAGCAAGACCTCACTTGCTCAGACATTCAAAGCCTTTCAAACATCAAATAAAACGTGACTTCAACAAGACTTCCACAAAAAGCATCAGTCATGCAAACGTGAACACGTGAATTTGGACCACATCAATCCCAACCCGAATCATTGCAAACACGCATAAAAGATCAAGATGCAATATAAACAGCCCAGCCCAGAGCCAATTTGCGCACTCAGTTCTGCCAGTTCTTCCTGAGAATCTACGGGACGCATGGTGAAACGGTGTGAAACTGCTTGGATTCGTTTCAGCTCGTCTTGTGCCAAGGCTCATCACGCTGACACTCTTGTATGTGGACATTCATGTGATGGCTAAACCTCAGCGAGAAGCGACAAACCCTATACAAACCCTGTGCAAATGCAGAGAGGCCACGCAGCCACGCCACCAAGCTAAGCATAGCTAAGCATAGCTAAGCGACTGAGAGGAGATGCTGAGTTCGTTCCCTTCACTGATGCGCAAGACCTCTTCTGGTCGGCGAAGTATGTGATCTAGCACCCTCAGCCAAAATGTAGCAAATGAGTGACTGTGAAAAATGTGCAGACCGAACTGCGGCTTGAGATCAAAATATACTTTTAATTCATCCACTTTCGCTTAGGGAGGCACCAACTGGCTTGTCAGGAAAATGCTAAACAAATTGCATCAAGAAGTTTCTATTGCAAAGGCTTCCCTCATTAAAATACCACCAGTTTGGTTCACTCTCCAAACTGTTTTCATCATGTGCATCACCAATTCTCACCAGGCACCGGCCATGGACCCAGGAGGAGGACCGTCGAAAGAAGCAGTCCTCTTTGTGTGGCACCTCCGACACCAGTCGACATCCGAAGACCACAGGATGAGTGCCTCATACAAAAGCAAAACGAAATCTTCCCCTTCGCAATTCTTGGAAGGTCTGTCCGTCCTTTTCAAGGAGATGCTGTGGAGTTCCAAAACAACTCTTCCTTTGGCCCTTGGAATTCTGTTGAACCAAGTGAAGCGAGTGAAACGAGTGAAACGAGTGAAGCAGGCCTCCATCTTCCACTTCCTCTCTTTGCCAATCCAGTTGGTAGCCTAGCTGATTCATACCTCAGCGAGTCGTTGAGTCGTTGTCGTCAACCGACAAGCAAACGACGCAAAGCAAGGCACCTGCCCGTCAAACGACTTCGCTCCCACATCGTGCGCCAAGGCACCTGTGATGGTTTCTCGACGGGCTCGGGTCACACCTTCCTTGGCCACAAGGTCATGTAGCATGTGTGGCCATTTGCATCCATTTGTCACGTCCGATCCACCCATCCACTGCATGATACTACTCATTCAATACATCTTTATATACTTCATACTGGCGTGTTTCCAGACATCAGACTTCAATGCTGGTCTGCAGGTCTCCATCTCTTGTCAAGGCTCTGACACTTCTATCTGAACCTCCTCTATTCGATCAAGTAAGTCCTTGGTGTCTTCATGACAAATCTCTACCCTGGAACGATTAGATACAAACAGCTTCTATGACACTGTGAGCACACTGTGCACAACATTCGTGTTTGCCTAAACAGTTTCTTGTCTTCAGGTAGTTCGTCTCTTGGAACTTGGCTCATTTCTACATTTGAAGGATCTCAAGTTTTGCACCGAGGAACCGCCGCTAGTGGTGTCAACTCGGTTGCCAGAGCTGAGAGAATTTCAACTGGGTTACCAGCACGTCTATCGTGTTGATCCAACTTCAATTTGACAGGAGGTCCTGAGAAAAAGACAACAAACTGATACAGAGGCAGTGATTACTTCATCCCTAGTAGTAACCTAAAATAAGTAACATTTCATTCCTATTCACTATCCATGAATTAGAGATCACACCATTAAATAGTGGGAACCAGCATCGTTCTCCGTTTCTTTGCAAAGTTCAAATCCTAGGTTTTAAATGCACGCTGTGAGTCCTTGGCGAAGAGCCGCTTTGAACTCTGCCAGCTTGGCCTTTTGGGTCAGATTGCTTTGAAGTTGTGGATTTGTGTAATTCACAAGCGTCTGAAGTGTCGCCTCCGGAACTGTAGAGGTGCCCAGCATCAACCCATGAAGGACGACAAAGAGAGAAGCGACCTCCGAAGCGACAAAAACAAGATAAAATGTCGCACATCTTGATCACTTGATAAACCTGACGTAAGTGAGTATAAATGAATGCAATCATGACCTGGTGTCACGCTACATCTACAACTGAATGCAATCACAGACATAGAAATAGGATCTGAAAGGGTAGGTCCTTTAATCAGATCAACTCTCAACATGGATTGCAGGTTACGATTCATTCCAACGGCTTCCTGTGATATCAGACGTATTCTTTTAACAACGTGCCGCCAAGAGACTGGCACAATCTCCGGCCCTTGGGTGCAACTGTTTGAAGCTGAGAGTTTCTCGGGTGAACCGACTCTGAAATGTATGTTTTTCGATTTGCAACGATCTAAAAATGTGCTCTACACAGCCACCAATGCAAGCACTGATGCGTTCTCCGTCGAGCACGTCATTGGTGCGAACGGATCGAAAGCCCCACTGCAAGCCTGCAAATGAGATTTCACCACGGGAACGTACATCCGGAAAACAAACAGAAGATCACAAGCTTAAAAAGCTTCAGAGTCACTGACTGGTGTGCAAAATATTTCTATGTCATGCTTGGTAGGGCAAAGCATCAAAAAAAACTATTCATAAAAATTGTTTTGATAGAAAAGCTGCCTAAAGCTTGAATTTTGCCTGAGGCATTTCATGCTTTGTTTCTTCAGCAGAATCTGATTAGCGGCGAAGCGAACCTGGTTCCCGTGTTAAGGCCACTGGGAGCGCAACCACACGATCCAACACATCGCTGTAGTCTACCTGTGAGGAAAACATCGTTGTAGAAGCTTGGAAGACAAACAGCAAACACAACGCAGCTCAGGGAAAAAAAAAGTTGCTTGAATCGTACTTCAAGGATACCGGAATTTTGAATGCATACTTCAGGGCTCTGGCACCTTGAGCCGACGATAAAGTTCAAAGAAAGCCTTGGAAAAAGCTCTTGGAGGACCCCGTTCCGAAAGTGCTTCCAAATCTATGGCGCTTTTGAAGTGCTCTTGTGATGTTTTGTGCCCATGTCCAGGGGATTAGCGAGGAAGGCCTATCAAACCACAAAATATACAGCTTCCATAACAGGGGTACCTCCTTGATTCCTTTGAAAGAGGCTCTGGCAGCTGGGTTCCAAGCATCAGTGTGTCAGCGACTGGAAGTTGAGACATGAAGACATGATACAACATGCAACATGTTGGGCAACATCGACACAATGCAAATTGATGCAAATTGGGCAAAACATCCTAACGGTCTGATGTTGTCGAGACGCAGTCCGTCCAGGCTCCACTAAAATCAGCCAAGCATTAGGGTCGACCCGTAACTCAGGTAGGAAACTTCTCCACTCATGGGCACCAACGTCAACAATAACCTCCAACAACACGTGATGTTCACAAAAAAAATCTGATGCAATGCGGGGCGTCTCTCTTGGATACTCCTGAAGCTTTAGCAACTTTAGGTCTTGCTAGCCTGGGAGACCTTGTTGAGGCTCAATGATTTCCACAGGCCACACTGCCACAAAAGCACCGGCGCCATCTGCGGTGCCATTGGCCTAGGATTCATCAAATGTGACCGGGCCTAGTCGAAGAAATGCAATCTGCCAACTCGAGCAATCTGAACTTCCAAGGAAAGTGCAGCTAGAGTACACCATCTCATCCAAAATCGAACCCGTGTAACGATGTCCATCTGGCCGCATGGCACTGAGAGCATCCAGCACCTCCAGTGCACCACGAAGCAAAACAATTTTTCCGATACGATGATCCAAAATTTGATACCAACAACACGGGCCAAATTCTTCCCATGATTTCTTCGGAAGGGTGTCATCACTGCAAAAAAATAAAGTTGTCCCGTGCGCTGCGCATCACACACACTCCAAACTGCAAAGGCATTGTGGGTTAAACCCTTGACAGGAGTGCGATGATTCTCTGGTCTCATACATCAAGCCAAATGTGTCCTACCTGCAACACAAAAGCGTTCTAAGCCAGACAAGAAACCCTTGAGCCCCCAAGATCAAAGAAAAAATCCGGGGCAAAGACAGGATCCAAGAAGACTTCTACGTTCCTCGGAAAATTCACACTGGCAGCGGATTTTTTTAAAACTCCAGTACCATACCAGTATTTCCAAAAAAACAACATAAAGCAATAAATTTCTGAGATCACCACTGCAAAACATGTTTCTGCTTCCAAAGCTTCCAATGCCAATGTACTAGAACTGTTATTTTACCCTCGTTTAACCAAATTCACGAAGTACCACGGCATCACAAATTCAAAAGTCAAGCTGAGCACCCAGCCTTAAGGGTAGTGGAGGATCAGCATATACAATTGAAAACAGCGCCAAGAATTGGATACTAAAGACCCATCTGCAAAAGGAGCTCCTTTAGTCCACGTGGTTGGATGTTTTTTTGGATCATGGTCATGGTCCCGTGGAACATTTCAAAAACTTGAACTTGCCTTGAAAAGATCGTGCAGTGCAGAAGAACTGATGGGCATGTATGCATCTATGCCTATGCAATACTGCACAAAAAATGACAAAGTCGATGTGGCAACAGCAGCACCAAGTCCTCAAAATGCCGTCCCCAAGTTTCGACCGCGCAGGCGCCGCACAGGACATCCAACTGGCTGCCCTCTTCATTGAGTTTCATCGTGAACTCACCCAGTTTTATCGTTTTTTTTGTTGTAGCCCATTTCAAAGGTGAAGGGATTCCAATAGAATCTAAATACATTGATACGACATTGTTTGATAAAGTTGTTCGTTCATAGTTTTCCCGCTGTTTTGCATCAAGTTATTTACACCAAAAAAGCTTTGTAGATAACTTCACATGTGGACACATGCACGATTATATAGTGATGTGGGACAGCAAGCCGACATGAATCCAACTTCTGAACCACTCTTGATGCTGTTCTAGCTCAGATTTCAAGGGGACAAAGCGCTGAAGCAATGCAAAACCACCATTTTGATTCCACCGCAGACGTGTCTGTCACTTGGCACCTGGGGAGTTCAACAAGGTCTTTTGGCCGTGCCGTTGTTTCAACAGACATGCAACTTTTGAGTTGGGCGCGTCCTCGCGGCTCTCCCTCAAGGATGACCTTGAGCCGGCTGTGGAGCCTCAAGCATCAGAGCTCAAACAAACGCACAATGGCGTCATCTGAGTTGGAAAACAGAATTTCTTTTGACGCCGATCTGCGCAGGGGAACCCCACTGCACAATCTCCTGCAAAAGCTTTTTGTGCAGCTCCGACTTGATGTCGATCCTCAATGTAGGCAAAGTTGATCAATGCCACCCAAACAATTGACATGTTGCTGAAGCATCCCATTGCGAACCCGGAACCTCTCACCAAGTACGATGATGAGGAAACTATTTATGAAGCTATTTCAAATAACCTGGAACGCCGTAATTGCCTCCTTTTCTTTTATAGGACACCGTGTTTTCCAAGGCTCCAGGAGCATGTTTGTTTCCCAAAAGGTATTTCACCCTGGAGAATACGGGAAATAACCGAAGAAATGACCCTTGCAAAACAAGGGCCCGCACGTTTTCTGGACCAACATCTTTGCTGTGACCTACTGGGAAACACTCCAACTCCGCATTGTCACTGAAATTCATTGCGTCGCTTTTTGTCCACTGTATTTGAGCCACCCACCCCTTGTGCGTCTTGACGCTTGACCAAAGCCTTGGAGCGAAAATGAAATCAGGAACACTCGGTGGCATTCAATCACATTTCAAAGCTCAACGGAAAGAAGGGAAACATGGGCGAGCCTGCAGCGATTGCTGCTGCTTCAACATGTCCTCCGTGCAACGGTCTATTCACCCTAACTGGAAAGTAATTTGATCATGATTTGCTAAATGATTTTGGACATTTATCTTGTTCACGTCCCCGATCAAAAAATGAGTGATGGAGTATGACATGGTGGAATCAATCAACCTTAAATATTCATGCCGTACATACAAGTCCATATGATATATCTGCATATCATTTCCACATACAGCATAGGTATACTGATACAGCATGAGTGACAAAGCGGGTTTCCCTTCTAAACACAAAGGAACAGGTGTGGCCTCTGCATGGCGCTGCAGCTCTGTCCAAACTGCTTCCTGCAAAAAAAATCTTTCGTCACCACGTCACCGCGTTTGGTAAATTTGGGCAGACACGACGCGATTACTTCTGTGCTGTCATCCAGGCAAAATGCAAAAAAAAAAATGTTATCAGATTTTCACTTCATCAACGACAAATGAAGGTCCCCGGGCACCGCACCAATCGAGACTCATTCTTCGCGTCCAGGTCTTTGAGCACATGTTCCGGGATTACCACCTTGAACGAAGTGCAATTCAGAATTTCATTCACCTTTGCTTTTGCTCAAAACCCAACTGAAGAGTTAGTTGACCAGATAGAAAAGGAATAGGGAGATAACCCATTGGGGAATTTCAGCTAATAATGGTGGGTATCAGTATTCGCAAATTGACTGCGAAGATACACTGTAGTGTACACTTATACAATGCATCAGTGACCTCTGGAGAATATTATGTAGAAGAGGCATTAAACATGATGATGTGAATCAAATGTTCTAACTGTGTTATTTCTTTCAGATGGAGTAGGTTAGATTCAGCACTTGTATGTAAAGTTGCCACTCACATTTTGAAACATCCAAATCAATACCTGGGATGAAAACTGGAAATGCTATTTCATATGCTGAATGAAAGAGTGCCTAAATGTATTAATTGGGAGGAGCAATACTTCCAGCAAATGATTTTTACATATCATTATTACTACACAGGCTTATGTGTTCTATAGAATAACGGGATAGGAGAACAACAAAACTTCTATTCCTCACCATTTTCCCTGCCTGTTGCTCCGCAATCTTTACGACTCCAGAGCTCGCCTTTTCCACCTGTACCCAAGGTTCCAACTTTCATGTTACCAGTCGAAGCTCGGAGGTGTTGGTTGCTTGTGTTTGGAAAAACTATCCTTAGAAGTGGCTGCCTTCTTTTTCAAGTCCTCGTGGATGTCCTGTAGCTGTCTCATAGCAGCGTCCAAATGTTCCACCTGCATATCAATGTTCATTTCCAGATCTTCTCATTGAGAAGACTATGAAATCTATCTTCAATCCGTCTATGGTCTTTGAACGGGCCATTTCAATGGCATCAATATGTCAGCGACGCCAAGCTCTGCAGAATTCCATCACATCTGTCACATCAGCCCACCTTTTGCGCGGGCTCTCCTTCTGTCACCTGTCGACGCAAAGCTTCTACTTCCTCAGCAAGGTTAGTCACCTGCAAATGCAAAAAATCAAACATCTACACATGTTAGGCATCTTACAGCCTTGCAACAAACAATGTCATGAACATGATTTTGCATCACCACCCCGACCTTTTGCGCTGACTCTCCTTCCTGAACGAGTGTTCGGAGAGCTTGCACATCAGCCAGAGTCGAGACCTCAAAATTTGACACCAAAAAAGGAAGCCGATATTCGAATCCTGCTAAATCGACCACAAAAATTGACAAAACAATCCACTGAAACTTCTTTACACAGAAGACTTCCTAAATTTGGTCTGCACCTGGCTTTTCTCAAGCGCTTCTGCCAAGCTCTTCACCTCCGCGGCAACTATATAATTCCAAAGAGACCCCCGAAGTTCTTGAATTACTCTGTAACTTCATTCCAAACTTTAAAAAACATCTGCAAATGTAGTAACCCATATCATCAGAACATAGCTGCCTGTGACATCTGGACATGGGTCAAAACTATGCCAGAGTCAACATCTAGTTCTCATTCATGGGCTGTATTGCAATTTGCAATTCAAGTCCAACGACAAGAAACGGACACAGCCTTGCATTGGTCAACTGTATTTTTCAGCTGTCTGAATTCTTCCTTCCATTTGCCGTCAGCTGCAACAAGAAATCATCCAAAACATGTCTGAGATCTATGATCTTGTCACTGTACTCCCTGGCCAAGCGAGCAAACATTAAATCATAATGTCAGAGAGGAGATTACTCCAAACAAAAAGAAAAGTAAACCTTCAATCTAAAAGTGACAACTCTCTCCTGCTGCTGCTGGACCAAATCCTTTTGCCGGGCACTTTCCTTTTCCAGTTCCTGCACTTAACCACTTTAAAATGTCAGAGCAAGTCTTCAACACTTTCATGGTCAATGATCAACTAGATCCAAAGATTTGGCCAAGCAAAGCACAATCGAGTGTCAAAAGTATCTTAACTTAACACATTCCAGTGATTCAGTCACGCAAATTCAGTTAAAGTCACTCGGGAACAACTTTGAGACTCATTGCAGTACATGCTACTGCATTTTGGATTTTCTTCGGCAATTCCATCCACAGTTTTGAGAACGCCTTTGCCAAGATGTAGTCTGGCTGATGCATGCACATCAGTCCTGGCAGGCTTCTTCCATTTCACGCTTCCGCGCAGCTGCAGCCCTTTCTTCTTCGCGAAGGTGTGCCTGGTGGCAAACTGTCCGTGATACATTCTTTCAGCCTTTTTGCTATGCAATTTCAAGGCAATCTCTTGGCAAATTTCTAGTAATGGTGCTTGTATGGTGATTGCTACGTTAATGAATCATATCCAAATTGCTGTTGCAGTGGTTCATTGCTTTTCTTTCACAAGCCTCCCTTCTGTAAGTGGGTAGGGTGTGAACATACAGCAGGAAAGGAATATCCACACGCTGCAATGTCATATTACAATGTACAATTGTCATGCATCCAGCACTCAACAGTGTGCATGAACGTATCCTCCCCGTCAACGCTGGTTTCATATGGCAGAGCTTGTGCACAAGGCAATATGCTGAATGCCATCGTCTAAATTCGAATCAATGAAAATCATTAGATCTTTTGATCACATGGTGCAGGGTGCAGATCACTCCTGCTGCTGCTGGAACAAATCCTTTTGCCGTGCACTTTCTTTTTCCAGTTCCTGCACTTAACCACTTTAAAATGTCAGAGCAAGTCTTCAACACTTTCATGATCAATGATCAACTAGATCCAAAGATTTGGCCAAACAAAGCACAAACGAGTGTCAAAAATTAATATCTCAAAACATTCCAGTCACACAAATTCAGTCAAAGTCACTCGGGAACAACTTCCAGACTCATTGCAGTTGCAACTACATCCATCTAAAGGGATGTTGCACTTCCTTCTGAATCCAAGTCGTCCAATCTGCAAGATCGTAGCTCAGTGCTAATACAATCCTACTTCCTTGAAATCCCGTGCAGAAAACTTCAATCAAGCAAGAACTTGCTGCTGTTTGTTTTCCATTAAATTATCCTAATTAAGCACTTCAACAATGTAAACCACCACCACCCTCAGCCCTTTTTACAAACAAAAGGGGTCCTGCTGCACTTGCTTCTGACGATCCAATTCCTCTTTCACGCGCTTCAGTTCTTCCTTCCAAATGCTCAAGAAATAATCCACCGTTTGTTTCTTGTTTGAATTTTTGATCTGTTTCACGAATGAACTTTTTCATTAGTTTTAAAACTTCGTAACCCCCGAATCTTGTTCCAAACTTCCTGTGACTACATTGTATATCAATCCTTCCACTGATGATGCGAAATTGAGAGATTCTTTCAATGTCAGTGTCAAAGCAAAAACCAGCTCCTCCAATTTGGCGTGGTTTGAAAGAACCATGTTGAGCTGGCGCTCCTGTGAAGGCAGGAAAAAACCTTCAACATTCTTCAATTTTAGTAAGATTAAGACTTCCTTGATTGCAAGCTCTAATCCTTAATTGCAACCCTTAATGCTTGATTGCGAGGTACACCTTGCAATTAAGGAAATTGCTTGGGCACGGGATGTGTAGCCCGTTTTGTGCTGCTTGCCACATGGTCAAGACAGAGCACAAGTGGCAACAGTAGAAAAACAAATTTGAATCTCAATTCCTATAACAGATTGGAGGTCTAGGAATCTAAATAGACTTGGATGTAGGATCGCCTTTTGGGATCAAACATCTTGGCATGATACTGCGTCAGCTTTTCCGAGCTGCATCATCTAGAAGCCCGCCAATCCACACATATGCTGGGTGGTCGCACCTGGCGCTTCTCCATTTGTTTCTTGAACCTCCAGTTACACATTGCTTTTCCGGAGGTACTACTACAAACGTCTGGCACAACTACTCTTTTCTACTACAGAATCCATAGGTTTTAGCCATCTGTAGTCTGCACAGGTTCACCCATTTCGTAATGGAAGTTCGAAAATTCGAAGGGGGATAGTAATCCGGCATCTCTTCAAACCAAGTGGCTCGTAGACGCATTTCCACACGATCTGCGTCACCTGGAGACGGCTTGCTTGAGGCTTGACAAATAAGAAGTCAGCACTGACTTGCATAGTGAGTACCTAACTTGAACTGACAAATCTGTTGTGGAACTGGGGGCGCCCCACCTCATGCCAAGCCATAGCTACGGCAAAACGATTAGGATGGAAAAAGGTCAAAGCCTCTCCTTGTGCATGCTGTTTGTAGCAATATTGCGCTGATGACCTTTGATTTTGGATGATATTAAGTAAACTCCTCAATATGGATTTGGTCCCATACAAATCAACTACAGTGCCTTTGCTCATCAACTTCATACTGCTGAAGTGCTGCTTGGTCGCCAGTGATACAGTAGTTGTGAAAGTTGGTGCATTGGGTGCATTAACATGGCAATGATTGGCATACATTGGTGGATCAACCTTCCAAATGCCATTGCTTACTACATCAGTATGAATATAAGCGTTGCTGTATGGACACCGTTTCTGAAATTGTGTGTGTGTGTGTGTTCCGCCTTAGGCAGCATGTGTACCACTTGCTCAGGAGAAGAATCCCCTGTAAAGCATGAACGCAGCGTGAATGAAAGGCAGCGCACGGTTGCATGACACTGTTTCGTATCGTTGCCTTTTGAGCTACCTTTTCAACAATTCAATCCTTATTTACAAATCCTGTAAATTGCGGGATCTTGCCGTAATTTGGAGAAAAGCTCCGTAAGTTAAAATAGGGCCAGGAACATTTTTGGTGGCTCAAATGGTCAAATGGTTGACCTGAACTTTTTTTAGTCAACAAGACTGCATCAATGTTGTTTTTTAAACATATTTTAGACTCATATCAAGCGCAAATGTTGTCCATATCATTGGTACTTAGCGTGTCTTGACGGCATAGCAGCAAAGTTTTCGACTGCTACTTCACCTCTCTTTTTTCCACATCGATTCAGCAACCTGCAAAAGTGGCTTGACGCGCAGAGGTTCATGGTTGGCACATGCATCAACCTGTGGACGGTTTGATGCTGCCACGAGCAGCCAATGCTATTCCTTCCTTGGCCAGAGCTGCGGCTTCTTTGCTATGGCGAACCTGCGCAGGTTGATTTGTTCTTTCAGTCTTTGGAGCTTCAAACGGGTTTGAAGACACCTTCATCAGCTGTCCCACTAGCTGCTCGTAAGTGCCGGCATCAGGTCCTCAGGAGCGTCCATTCATGAAACACAAGTCGACATGAGAGTCTTTGTTCGCAGTTTCGGTATGCTCTGAACATGTTAGAAATTTGGGCAAGACGGTCAGACATTCCACTGCCTGAGTCCGCTACCATCGCAGTTTGGAAGCGACTTGACTTCTTCCAAGGCTTGCAGGGCCTTTTCTGGTGCTCCATTGTGGAAGCAGGCGCTGATGAGGCCTTAGTCAGAATAAATTGAAACTGTGTGAAGCAACATCCATGGCCATCCTGACTGATGAAACTGTGTCTTCGTTTTATGTCTTCGGCTCCCTACCAGTACAGAGCTTGGAATCCAATTGCATCGAACCGGCCTGACACAATCTCAAATTGTGTTCAAAGACTGACACAAACACCTTGTTTCAAGTACGACGGATATAGGCTATATCTAAAAAAACAGCGGTACAGTATTCTGACACACTGGCTAATGAACATTCGTACCTGCCTTGCTGTACTTCCGACCTTCTGCAAAAGCTTTCTTAAGCTACTTCCGCTTGCCCCACATCCTCAACATCTCAACATCTCAACATCTTCAAAATGCTGAGAATCCAGTAAAATATCTCTCGTCACTCGCAATTTCATTGGGTTCCCAAAAAGCTCTTCCATGTTTCCTTCTGGTTGCTATCCTGTTTGATCCTGTTTGCTTTCCTCCCAACAAGTCACTTCAAGTCGAACCGATACCCAGTGTCTTCACAGTGATCGAAAGGGTGAAGTGTGAGACCGCGATGCCAGATTTGGTCATTTCCTGGATCAACCTGACAAAATCAAAACCATCAAAAAAAAAATCCAGAATCATGCGAAGGATCTGAGTTCCAAGAAACAAAACTGATGAATCCAATACAAAATGCAAAAAATGACCAAAAAAATTCGAAAGGATGGCACCAGTTTCCTTTCTTCTCAGGTTTTTCTTGATACTGTTCACAGAACGAGAAACTGATCACAAAGAGTGAAGCGACTGGCACGAACAGCTCCATCAAGAATGGTATTGAATCCTTGGAAATCATCATATTTCGACTTCAAAAACTATCAGTCAAGACTTGCATTCGCTGCCAAGAAATATCTGGGAAACATCAGATGGTTGACGGTATCTGCCTTGACACCTTTGGCTACCATCGCTTCAAACAACTGTAAGGCTCCATTCCTTAGAAAAAAAGAAAAAATGCATTCCGTTAGGAGGAATGAAATCCAATGATAAATCTAAGGATGCCTATGCTGTAGGTTTCAAAAATCGTTTGAGGTTAAAAGTTTAAAGTGTATACAAAGTCTAGATCCGGAACATGTGGGGGATCATTGCCTAAGCATATCAGCCAGACAGATCCCACAAGAGATTTCTGCAGTCAAAGGACCAAATCTTCTCTCAAATGATCTAATTAGCATCCAGTATATAGTCAGATGTCCATCTATGGACAATACCGACAATGACATCTTTCAGAAGGAACATGTATACAACATCGTGGTGTCATAGCTGCAAGAAAGTGACACCAATGAAGAGTACGTCACGGTGTTTGGCTGCACACCATCCTGACCGGGAAACAGTGACGGGAGATGTTAAAGGGGATGAATGTCGATTCAAGAAATGTGTAGAACAGTGACACATCAATGGCAAGATGGATAATTATGCAAAAAAGATATCAAGTGAGAAGGAAACACATCTTATAGATATAGAATATAATATAATCATCAGAAACACATATCAGAACACTTCCAAACACGTCGAAACCAATCTATGTCTGCTCATGCCAATGGATCCTTCTCTATCCGTTCGAGCAAGCCATGGGCTCTCTCAAAGTTTCCCGCACGAGCCTGGAACTGTGGCAGCAATGAAGACTCAGAAAAACAACTAAATCATTCAAACACAAAACGAACAAAACAAACAAACAAAATACGTCTTTTGATTTCAACCCAGTTTGACACAGTACGTTGTTTTAGAGATGTACTTGAGTGCAGCGGGGTGAACGAAAGCTGGGAAAAGTAAAGGGAGTACCTCAAGAAGCCCAGGATGGTGAGGATGATGCGGAGAATAAGGAGGAGGATGATGCGGATGGGGAGGATGATGAGGAGAATGAGCAGGAGGATGATGATGAGGATGGGGAGGATGATGAGGAGAATGAG